>JANFCV010000512.1:0-87843 GCA_024500475.1 Phthorimaea operculella
CAAGAACAGGAGATTCACCAAAAAACAGCCGCATGCGTCAGCGCAGAGAAGTTTTGTTGAGTTCATTCTGGAGCCGCTATATAAGATCTTCGCTCAGGTAAATCAGATTTCAATGATCTTTCTGCGACTGGACTGCTTCGTTTCACGCGGGTTGCACAGCTCTCGATCGCGTCGCGAGAGTAACTAATAAAAAGATGAAGACCGTTACGACCGATAACGTAATGACGTGAAGACTTGCGTGAAGACCGCCGTGGTTTGTTTTTCCAAACGCTCCAAAAACAAGACGGAGAGGGGGTCCTAATTGAGGGTATTTCGATACTTTCACGACGCTATCGCTGCGTCATCTCATCAGTTGCTCTTGCGAACACAAGGTATGTATCCCACTTGAAACAAGGAGGTAACAACCGTATAATGTATTCCGCGCATAGATCGTATGAAACCATAATAATGTGTACAATGCACGCTCTTATACAAATGAATAAAACTGTCTTGAACGAACGCTAATGCTGACATTCTTTGTTAACTTGGACACCTTGTTTCCAGGTGGTCGGTGACGTTGACGACACATTGCCGGCAGTGCTGAACGAGCTCGGCATCAGGCTCACCAAGGCCGAGTCCAAACTGAACGTGCGACCGCTATTGCGGCTCGTTTGCAGCAGATTCTTTGGTGATTTCTGGTGAGACTCAAATATATAAACATTCACTTATATCACTTTCTTTAGTTTATCAGTTAACTTCCGTTAACTCTTCTAGATAAGAAATCTACAGTGCTCTCAGACAGGCGAAGTATGTTTGCAATATTGAGGCCATATAGGTGCGTATGTAGTATTGGTACTACTAAGTAATTAGGTACGTTACATCAACTCGAATTCGTATTTTTTTCGATCTCGTCAGCCCGTCTGCTGGTTAGTGAGGCGCCCATCGCTTGGTTTCCCTAATTTGTGTCTCAGAATCGAGAACATTTTCCCTTGAAGCTATATTTCTTTTAATTTCAGGGTGGTTTACTCATTAGTAATAAAATGAGTCATTATTGTGATTAACGCGTTGTTTATTTTTTCGATTGCAGAATCATTGCTATAAAAAATATTTAAAATCGTAACTTCTTTTTAATTTCTTCCTTCACAGTGGTTTCGTAGAAATGGTGGTCCAGCACATTCCATCCCCGCTCGACGCAGCACCTCGGAAGGTGGCTCATTGTTACCGAGGCTCCTCAGGGCCGCTATATGACGACATGATAACCTGCGACCAGTCGGGCAGACTAGTCGCGCATACCACTAAGATGTACCCTACTGACGACTGCACTTTCTTCTTGGTAAGTCTCTAAAAGTTACTACACTAAGCTCATTAACCTCTTGAATACCACTGGCTGGATATCGGGTCAGCGAGAAAAATGCCTCTTTGTACCACTGACTCGAAATCAGGTCGCTCGGTCCATATACGTTTCAAATCGCTTGGGAAATGGCGGTTTTTGACATTTCGAAGTACTGGGATGTGGAAGGTTAAATGAACTATCACAACCAAAGCAAAAATACGCAAATAATTTCTTGATAAATCTTCAAAACGGCGGTACAAGATTCACTGGATAAGTCCTATCGTGCTGTTGGGTGAATAACCAGTAAGTCCTAAATTGGGGGCCTCGAAATATCTACCAAAGCAGCTTTGAAATAATTGCCTATTTGGAAATATTTTGACTTTTTTACAAATACGGAGATAAGACATCAGGTTTTATATTCTATAACAAGCTTTTAGTTTGAACAAAGCCTTCTTTTTCAGGTTCTAGCTCGGATCATGTCAGGAACATTGTACGCGGGACAAACAGTTCGTGTATTGGGAGAGAACTACAGCACACAAGATGAAGAAGATTCCAGAATCATGAACGTGGGCCGCCTGTGGATCTACGAGGCTAGATATAAGGTAATACAAGCACTAGATATAAGGTAATACAGGTTCTAGCAGGAATCATGTCTGGCACTCTATACGCGGGACAAACAGTTCGTGTATTGGGAGAGAACTACAGCACACAAGATGAAGAAGATTCCAGAATCATGAATGTGGGCCGCCTGTGGATCTACGAGGCTAGATATAAGGTAATACAAGCACTAGATATAAGGTAATACAAGATATACAGGTTCTAGCACGGATCATGTCTGGTACTCTATACGCGGGACAAACAGTGCGAGTGTTGGGAGAGAACTACAGCACACAAGATGAAGAGGATTCCAGAATCATGAACGTGGGCCGCCTGTGGATCTACGAGGCTAGATATAAGTTAAAAATCAAAAAAAAGGGAACCGGCTGTCTTTGTTAACTTGAAAGGAAGCAATATGGTACGTATTTTTACGGCTGCTGACGCTCTCCTTACCTCACAAGGTATATATGTCAGGCTTATTTACGAAAATCGTTGTACGACAATAGGCGCGTCCACACGACAATTGCCGAGGCAAGGCATACGCTCGGGTGGCAGGCGAGCCAAGTTCGGCCCATTTGGACGCTTAGATAAACTAACTAGCAACCGTCTGAGCGGCGTTGATTTTGGCTCGGCCTGCGCGCGCTCGCCCGAGCATGACCTTGGGTGAGCCCGAGCGTATGCCTCGCCTCGGCATTTTGCCGCGCGTCGTTTGGACGCGCCTATTGAACAGTTTGTCACGAAATCATTTGTTTCCAGGTGGAACTAAACCGCGTGCCAGCCGGGTGCTGGGCGCTTATCGAGGGCATCGACCAGCCCATTGTGAAGACCTGCACCCTCGTGGCTGCTGACGAGGACGAGGAGCTGCACACCTTCAAGCCCTTGAGGTTCAACACGCAAGCCGTGGTGAAGATTGCTGTGGAGCCGGTCAACCCTTCAGAGTTGCCCAAGATGCTGGATGGACTGAGGAAGGTTAGTAACATAGATAGTCGAACACCAGAAGTACGAGTCCTCCAATAAGACACTCGATTAATATTACATGACTATAAGATCGCCGTGGAGCCGGTCAACCCTTCAGAGCTGCCCAAGATGCTGGATGGACTGAGGAAGGTGAATATATCATCATCATCATCAGCCACAGGCCGTGGTGAAGATCGCCGTGGAGCCGGTCAACCCTTCAGAGCTGCCCAAGATGCTGAATGGACTGAGGAAGGTCAGTATATCATCATCATCATCATCAGCCCCAAGCCGTGGTCAGGCCTAGTGATGGGCGGCTGGAAAATTTCCGTTCTCGAAATATTCTCCTCGGAGAATATTCTCGGAAAGTTTCCATTGTGCTCGAAATTTTCCGAGAACATTCAGTATCGATTTTAAATGTAATCAATGAAAGTCTATGTTGAAATGTGTAGAAGTAATATAAAAAAAAACGGCCAAGAGCGTGTCAGACACGCCCACAAATAGGGTTTCGTAGTCAACGATCAAGCAAAAATTTTTTTTATTGAAGCCGTAAAGAAATGTTGTTTTTTGACTGGGATTTATTCAATATAATTTACGGCATCCTTAATCGATACTTAACCTACCCTGAAGCTATGGCACGCATTTAAATTAACACCCTGTATTTCTTGACTAATACATTAGGTGTTACAGCTGAAACAAATTATGGCTGAAAAACGCCTCTTTTAGAAGCAAATATCACAAGACAGAAACATTTTAGTGAATTTGTTTCAAAAAATTCTCCCCCTATTCAATGTTAAAGAAGAAAAAATTTGCCCCTCTGTCACTTGTATGGGGGGGTCCAAAAACATTTGATATTATTTTTCTCAACATTTCTATATTTGTGTCAGCACGATCTATCTTCTCACCAAATTGCGTGTCGATAGCTCTAAAACTAACGAAGATATGAGGGTGCGGCATACAGACAGACAGACAGGCAGGCAGACATACTGACTTGACCTATACAAGTAATTTGTACCTGCAATGTTGATTCCACGAATTATTTTAAAAACTAGCAGTCCGTTAGCGGTTTCACCCGCTGTAAGTCGTTTTTCCCGGCATGTTTCGTTTTGTGTCTTAAGAGTTTTGAAACAGAACGCATATAAAAATCACGATGTTCCATACAAACTTTTTACTGGTTAAAAATCGAAAAACACGCCAAGACACCCCTGGAAAACGCTTATATTTTTTAGTTCTTTGATAAAATCGCAAATTTTTAACAGATCGCATTTAAAAATCACGATTTTTCGTACATACTTTCCAACCCTTTTGACCCCTTTAGGGGTTAAACATCGAAAACCCCTAAAACACGCTTATATTTCTTTTAGCTCTTTGATCTAATCCCAAATTTTTAAATAGACATGATTTTCCATACAAACTCTTAACCCCTTTTTTATTTTTTATTATTTTAGCTTAACAATAGAATCCTTCATTTTTAAACAGATCTCTTCAAAGAACACAAAGTTCTATACAAACAGTTAATCCCTTTTTACCCCTTAAGGGGGTAATGAATTTTTTTAGCTCTTTGATTTAATCACAAATTTTGAAACAGATCGCATTTAAAAATCATGATTTTCCATACAAAATTTTAACCTCTATTTACCCCTTTAGGGGTCAAAATTTGAGGTGAATAATATTTAAAAGTTGCCTATTGACTTACTTAATATATAAAAACGCATCAAATTTCTCGCAAATTAAATAATGAGAAAATTGAAAAATTCACAAGCGACCGCCGGGACTTGAACCCGGAACTGTGGATCACCGTTCCACCGCTCTACCGACCGAGCTACGGGCGCCTAGCGGACCCTGGTGAATTTCTCAACCTCTTGATGCTCGTCTCGAAGCAACGATTAAGCGACATCTAGTAGTAGTTTTACAACTAAATACCAGGGTCCGCTAGGCGCCCGTAGCTCAGTCGGTAGAGCGGTGGAACGGTGATCCACAGTCCCGGTTCAAGTTTCGGCGGTCGCTTGCGAATTTTTCAATTTTCTCATTATTTAATTTATGAGAATAATATAGCGCTGTGAGTGCATTAAAAATTCCAATGCATCAAAATTCGTTAAGGAGTTTTAAAAATATAAGCATACATAGGTACATAACATACAGACACGGGAAGGGACTTCATTTTATACTTTTTATTGATATTGATATCAAACTACCTCCTTTCGATTCTTTTTCTATCTTAATTATCATCATAACTCCAGACGAATATATTTGAATTCAGTACACAAAGAATATTCTCGAGAATTTTGGGAAACTTACGGAGAATATTCTCGGAAACATAGGAAATATACGAAACGATAAGTGTTTCTGACATGTAAAACATCTAAAACAGTTCATATTTTTGCAATGTAGCTATTAGCATGTATAAAAAAAATTAAATCGTAAGGTAGCACCAATGTTCTCCTAAATTCTCGTTCCATCGGAAATTTCCGAGTGCGTTTCCGAGAATATTCTCACGCCGGAGAATATTTCGCGAACGGCACATCGCTAGTCAGGCCGGCGGCACTCGAATTGAAATATGGGGGACAAAATTTTGACCAGGCTAAAACATGCGTAATGCTTGTACTGACAGGCGTGTATGCTTTTGTGTGCGTGGCAGGGCTACCACCTGCTACCCACAATCGGAGCGACTGAACAGGCGCGACAGCACTATACAATAAGACCTATAAGTGCCTCTCTCTCGCACATTGGAGATACAAGCTAAAACTCTTTTTCCAAAATTCCTACTAATTACCTACCGTAGCGCGACGTGGCAACCAAATGTCAGTATCCTTTCATATCCTCTGACCGCAGGGCGACAGCGGGGGTGAGGTAGATATCAGAGAGGGGGTGTCAGTGTCGCTTCTTAGCGGTTAGCTATAGTTAGTATTCTTTGCCGTGGTGAAGATCGCTGTGGAGCCGGTCAACCCTTCAGAGCTGCCCAAGATGCTGAATGGACTGAGGAAGGTCAGTATATCATCATCATCATCATCAGCCCCAAGCCGTGGTGAAGATCGCAAAGGCGGTTACAGAGTGGTGGCCTAGAGGAGAGAAAAGATAAGTGGGCAGACCACCTGTAGCCAAACCGGCTATGCAATGTACATCGAATTTAACCTGTAGAATTGTAGCCTGTAGTTTCTTAACATCGGGCACTGCTCGATGGTCCGACGATATCGTCAAGCTTACAGGACCTCACTGGACGAGGGTGGCACAGGACCGTAAGGCTTGGCACCATAGAGAAGAGGCCTATACCCTGCAGTGGGTGAATGTGGGCTGAGAATGATGATGATGATATGTGATAATAAATCTTACAAACAACTGAAGAATTTTATTATCAAAATGACATTGTAATTTGTAATAATTACCCACGACGGAATGGAGACGGTATATGCGTTTGGGGCGAGTGAATGTGTGTTTGTTTGTTTGTGTGTGCAAACGTATGTTACCAAATATCTCCCAAACCACTGATCCGATTTTGATGCGGTTTCCAGTGATGAATTGGGATTTTTTGGTGCATGTTCTTAGATAAGTATTACGCAAACAACTCGACAAGGGGTGCTGCAGTAAACATTTGTTGGTGGAAACCAATGTTACCAATTATCTACAAAACTACTGGTCTGATTTTGATTTGGTTTTCTGTGAATGATGAAGATTGCACTCGGGAATGTTCTTGGCTAGGTGTTACGCGACTAACACACCAGGGAGAGCTGCAGGAAACTGTCGTGGGTATATTCAAAATTTAAATTTAATTTCACTTGTTTCAGGTGAACAAATCGTACCCCTTACTATCGACGCGAGTAGAAGAGAGTGGCGAGCACGTGATTCTCGGCACCGGCGAACTGTACCTGGACTGCGTCATGCACGACCTCAGAAATATGTACTCCGAAATCGATATCAAAGGTATGCTTAATTCTGTAAGATTTAGAAATACAATCGTCAGCGACTAAGACGCTCGTTGCAATTTTGATACAAATTAACAAACATACATGTATCACGCCTATATCCCTTGCGGAGTAGGCAGAGCGTAAACGACTGTATAAAAACGGCCAAGCGAGCAAGTTGAACCAATTAATAATTACAATTACAGTCACGGATTTCCAAACTTTTTTGTCCTTTTCAATACTTCTGAGGCTAACATTTACTTTTTATTCCAGTTGCCGACCCAGTAGTGTCATTCTGTGAGACAGTAGTCGAGACATCCTCTCTGAAATGTTTCGCCGAGACCCCCAACAAGCGGAACAAGTTGACCATGATAGCCGAGCCCTTGGAGAGGGGTCTGGCTGAAGATATTGAAGCGGGAGCAGTCTGTGTTACCTGGGACAGGAAGACTTTGGGAGAGTTCTTCCAGACCAAGTGAGTCTTATTAAACCATACGTCGCTACCTTAGAGTACATATGAGCAAGCTATAAAGTGCGCCTTACTAGGTACGAACGGTTGGCGCTAGTACGAACACAGCCTCTTTGTCCATCAGTAGCAAAACGACAGTGACAGCACTATTGAACCTCTTATATCTCATATATTAGACTTAAATATCTACAAAACGTTTGCTTACGCTGGACACTACGGTCGAGAACGATACTGGCTGGCACTTTATAGTTTGTATGGTCTAAGGTTCTATGATTCTTGAAGAGTCAGTTGACCATGATAGCCGAGCCCTTGGAGAGAGGTCTGGCTGAAGATATCGAGGCAGGCGCCGTCTGTGTTACCTGGGACAGGAAGACCTTGGGAGAGTTCTTCCAGACCAAGTGAGTCCTATTAAATCGTACGTCGTTCGCTTAGTTAGGGTATATATGAGCAAGCTTTAAGGTTTGCCTTACTAGGTACGAACGGTTGGCACTAGTACAGAGACAGCCACTTTGTCCATCAGTGGCAAAACGACAGTAACAGCACTATTGAAACTCTTATATCTCATTATATTTGACATAAATATCTACAAAACGTTTGCTTTCGCTGGGCACAGCGGTCGGTAACGATACAGGCACTCTATAGCTTGCTTATGTATGGTCTAAGGTTCTTCTATATTTTTGATAGCTGATTCTGTTGACATTGATAGCTGAGCCTTTGGAGAGAGGGCTGGCCGAAGATATCGAGGCAGGCGCAGTCTGTGTTACCTGGGACAGGAAGACCTTGGGAGAGTTCTTCCAGACCAAGTCAGTTCATCAACATCATATTTGCCTTCATCGTCAAATGCCTATCATTTCACTGACATAGCTAATCCTAATATGTGTGTAGACCCCTTAGGGGGCAGGAAGTGTGTGTGCCAGTGGCACAGTGGCGTAGCGTGCCTTATTGGGGCCCTTATAAAAGTTAGTTTGAAAATGGGCCACACAGACAGTTATCTTTATCGGATTTAGACAGTTATCTCGTCGTATATGCAAGGTGGCAGCAATCCATGTAGTGGCAGCAATCCATGTACCATCGTGGCAAACTACCAATGTAGAACGAAGTTGTTCTGTATTAATTCCTAAGAATTCCGACAACACCCATTGAACTATCTTTGTTCTTCTTCTTTTTCGTGTGAGACACCGAGTCGTTCAACGACCCGATGAACCCTGGTGTCAGAGTTTTTCAACCGCCTACTACAAGTAGCAGGCCTCTGACATGGTTGTGTAACGACCGCCATCATAGACAGCAACCGGGACCGACGGCTTAACGTGCCCTACCGAAGCACGGAACCATCTTACTTGCGGACAATCAGGTGGTTCAGCCTGCAATGGCCTAACCAGACTGGGAACAAATTCACAAAGTGATAAATATCAACTTTGTGAGTGACCCCACCGGGAATTGAACCCGGAACCTTTGCGTGGCAGGCAGGCATACTAACCACTGCGCCACATCGGCTTAACCATTGTTGTTCTTTCTCAGATACGACTGGGATTTGCTAGCGGCGCGTTCAATTTGGGCGTTCGGACCGGACGCGACCGGACCCAACATCTTAGTAGACGATACATTGCCGTCCGAAGTCGACAAGCATCTACTCGCCTCAGTCAAAGACAGTATTGTACAAGGTACGACATTATTTTTATCGTTATGAGGCGCGTCCACACCAAGCCAGGCTGCTCGCTGCCTCAATGCACCGAAAAAAAAAATATTACGTGGCTCTCCAGAGGCAACGCATGCTCATGCTCGAGCGAAAGCGCGCGGGCCGACGCACAATCAACGCGTCTCAGACGTTTGCCTATTAGTTTAATTAGGCGTCCAAATTGGGCCGAACTTGGTTTGCCCGCGCACGAGCGTATGCCGCGCGAGGCAGCTAGCACCCGAGCAGCCTCGAGCGGTATGGACGCACCTATTAATAACCGTGGAACAACCATTCCTGGACATAAGCCTCCTCCAGCGTTCATTGACTATATCCAATGATTTTTTATGAAATCGTAGCGTAAGTATGTAAGTTCCAATTTGTAATAGCTAATGTTGAAACATTAATTGTTGAAAAAATGGTGTAGTTTTATTGCTAGAATATTCTGCATGAAATTTATTTTGAAGGCATTTCAGAAAAACTACCTACTAATTTTTCATTTTTTTTTACTAGGTTTCCAATGGGGCACTCGGGAAGGGCCGCTGTGCGAGGAGCCGATCAGAAACGTCAAGTTCAAGATATTGGACGCCGTCATCGCGCAGGAGCCGCTGCACAGAGGCGGAGGACAGATTATACCCACTGCTAGAAGAGTAAGTTGTTTTTATAGTACAGGGTATAAGGGACTACGAATACTGATAGAGTGCTTTCAAACCATGTAACTGTACAACTTGCTATAAGATGACATTCCGCCGATCAGAAACGTCAAGTTCAAGATATTGGACGCCGTCATCGCGCAGGAGCCGCTGCACAGAGGCGGAGGACAGATTATACCCACTGCTAGAAGAGTAAGTTGTTTTTATAGTACAGGGTATAAGGGACTACGAATACTGATAGAGTGCTTTCAAACCATGTAACTGTACAACTTGCTATAAGATGACATTCCGCCGATCAGAAACGTCAAGTTCAAGATATTGGACGCCGTCATCGCGCAGGAGCCGCTGCACAGAGGCGGCGGACAGATTATACCCACTGCTAGAAGAGTAAGTTACTTATACGGGGTGTTAGGGACGGTGTACCGAAAACTTTGCAGGCATGATCAAACCATCAAACTGAACAACTTTCACTATGGAGCCAATGGTGGGAAACGAAAAACAATTTCCGACCTCCCATACAAAATTCACGATCAGCTGACTTTGTATGGGAGGTCGGAAATTTTTTCGTTTCCCTCCAATAGCTCCAAAGTAAAAGTTGTTCAGTTTCATGGTCTGAGCACGCCTGCAAAGTTTTCGTTACACCGTCCCTAACACCCTGTATACAGGGTGTAAGGGACAGCTGTCCGAATACTGATAGAGTGCATTCAAACCATGTAACTGTACAACTTGCTATAAGATGACATTCCGCCGATCAGAAACGTCAAGTTCAAGATATTGGACGCCGTCCGTCATCGCGCAGGAGCCGCTGCACAGAGGCGGAGGACAGATCATACCCACTGCTAGAAGAGTAAGTTACTTATAATATAAGGTCCTATGAAAACTGTTCTAAGTAACATTTTTCCGAAATATGAACCTCCCATACAAACTGACGCATGTTTTGGACATTTTTGCATGGCAGGTCCAAAATATAATTTTCATATTTCGAAAAAAAAAATACTAAGAAAAGTTGTTCAGTTTCATGAGTAGAACATACCCTGAAAATATTTGCAGCGAATTGCATAGGACCTAATAGTTATACAGTGGGTAAGGGAAAGCTCTTCGAATACTGATACAGTGCATTCAAACCATGTAATTGAACTACTTGCTATAAGATGACATTCCGCCGATCAGAAACGTCAAGTTCAAGATATTGGACGCCGTCATCGCGCAGGAGCCGCTGCACAGAGGCGGCGGACAGATCATACCCACTGCTAGAAGGGTAAGCCTTAGTGCCTCGACACACTACGACCGAAATTAGGCGGCTGAATTCTAAAGCCTTCACTTCAGAAATAGACACTCGCGTTCTAAAGCCTTCCGTTATAAGACAGTTACATAAACTACGTGCCGTGTTTTTCAAAAAGCGTGTTTGTGGGGTCTGTTGGGGTGCACAGTGTGAGCGGCTAAGAATTCTGCCACCCCTATTCTACTTAGGGTGTTTCGTAAAAGGTGACGTAGAGATTTTGACCTTGACTATAATATCTGCTGACCACAGTTAACCGTACGGTGGCGGTAATCCCACCATCGATAGCCACCCAAAAAGGGTTGACTGACATCAAGCAGGCGGCCGGTCGCAAAATGAATCCTTTTGCAACATGATTTTCTGTTCAAACAAATTATACTGACCATCAAGTAATTGGGATCAGGGCAAGAAAATGATCTGTTTTTTTGTGTAGGTGGCGTACTCAGCCTTCCTGATGGCCACACCGAGGCTGATGGAGCCTTATCTCTTCGTGGAGGTGCAGGCGCCCGCGGATTGCGTGTCAGCTGTGTACACAGTGTTAGCTAAGAGAAGAGGTAATTTTATTACGTAATATATTTTCGCATTTGAGTGTTTTTTGAAAGAACTAATCCGCTAGATGGCGTTTTACGCCACCGCCGTAGACTTTGGCGGATTAGCTGTCAAATTTTGACAGTTTGCTCCGGCTTATCTATGGCGGCGTACGATGCCATCTTTCGCATTAGTTCAATTCAATTCAATTCAATAAATCCTTTATTGCGACTAAGTGTACAAAATGATCTTAAATAAACAATGTAGGTATAGCTCTTAAAAACTTAGTCGTCCTTTTCGGACGTAGCAAATAGGATAAGTTTACATGCAATCAGTTGAATAATTAGATTAAAAATTCCATACATTTCATTCATTTTACATAAAGTTACGCTAAATTACTATTACCTAATTATTAATTATTATTACCTACTTAATTATTATTAAATTAGAATCCATTTAATTAATGTAAAATATCATAATAATATCTACTTACATATTTGTCATAGTTTATTTAATTTAATTTAATTTTTAGCACTTAAATATTCTTTTACTGTGTAAAAAAGTTTAAAAGTATGCCCATATTTTAAGGGCGTGTTCCACTCGATAAACTGAATAACTTTTATCAGAAACTTTTCATTGAAACATGCAAGAAGATTTTGGACCTATACTAAGTGACGAACTTTTTCAACACGTTTGTATGGAAGGCCCAATTTTATTTTCATAATTTGACGAAAACTTTTTTATAAAAGTTGTTCAGTTTTGTGAGTAGAACACGCCCTTTAAATATTAAACTTATATATATTTTCTTTTCATTCACCCAGGTCACGTAACGCAAGACGCGCCGGTACCCGGATCACCTCTCTACACCATAAAAGCGTTCGTTCCAGCCATAGACTCGTTCGGCTTCGAGACCGACCTGAGGACGCACACGCAGGGCCAGGCCTTCTGCCTGCAGGTGTTCCATCACTGGCAGATCGTGCCTGGAGACCCCTTGGACAAGAGCATCGTCATCAGGTCAGAATCGCACGTCATTTTTATATGACGCGCAACGCGGATGCGCACGTGTCCCTTCCCCGCTACACCTCCCGCTATCCGCTGACATCTTGGATACCTCCCCTCTCCCACTGTCTCTCACCCATAGGGAAGGTCGCGCACGAACTTGTCGGCTATATGAGGGTGATGTTTTTCGAGAGTGTGTACTGGATATGGCTACAACCCAAACGGCTGGGCGGATCTTGACGTGTGAGGTGTCGTTGGATTCGTCTAAGCAGCGCGAGTGCCAAAATATTAAATTTAAGATGGCGGATATTTTGAACTTTGAAATTACCGCACTCGGGTTTTTGTTCTTTAATGCATATGCTTGTCAATAAAAGAAAAATGTTTCCAGACCGCTGGAGCCGCAGCCGGCGACGCACCTGGCGCGCGAGTTCATGATCAAGACGCGGCGGCGCAAGGGCCTCAGCGAGGACGTCTCCATCAACAAGTTCTTCGACGACCCCATGTTGCTGGAGCTCGCCAGGCAGGACGTGCAGCTCATGAACTAGTCCTAGTTGTGTATTGTGATGTGGCATTCCGAATAAATATGTAAAATTATGAAGTTTTGTGTCGTTTTATTTTGACAACTAGCAAAGCAAAGCGAAGCCGTCAAGAATTCTTAAACAGGACTTCACAGAATAAGTGGCTGTGACGGCGCAGCCGTCAAGACTGCTGAAGTAGACCTTAACAAAACGAGTGGCTGTGACGGCGCAGCCGTCTAGACTGCTGAAGTAGACCTCAACAGAACAAGTGGCTGTGACGGCGCAGCCGTCAAGACTGCTGAAGTAGACCTCAACAGAACAAGTGGCTGTGACGGCGCAGCCGTCAAGACTGCTGAAGTAGACCTCAACAGAACAAGTGGCTGTGACGGCGCAGCCGTCAAGACTGCTGAAGTAGACCTTAACAGAACAAGTGGCTGTGACGGCGCAGCCGTCTAGACTGCTGAAGTAGACCTCAACAGAACAAGTGGCTGTGACGGCGCAGCCGTCTAGACTGCTGAAGTAGACCTCAACAGAACAAGTGGCTGTGACGGCGCAGCCGTCAAGACTGCTGAAGTAGACCTCAACAGAACAAGTGGCTGTGACGGCGCAGCCGTCAAGACTGCTGAAGTAGACCTCAACAGAACAAGTGGCTGTGACGGCGCAGCCGTCAAGACTGCTGAAGTAGACCTTAACAGAACAAGTGGCTGTGACGGCGCAGCCGTCAAGACTGCTGAAGTAGACCTTAACAGAACAAGTGGCTGTGACGGCGCAGCCGTCAAGACTGCTGAAGTAGACCTTAACAGAACAAGTGGCTGTGACGGCGCAGCCGTCAAGACTGCTGAAGTAGGCCTTAACAGAACAAGTGGCTGTGACGGCGCAGCCGTCAAGACTGCTGAAGTAGGCCTTAACAGAACAAGTGGCTGTGACGGCGCAGCCGTCAAGACTGCTGAAGTAGGCCTTCACAGAATCGTGACGGCGCTGACGGCACAGCAGTCAAGACTGTTTAACTTGGCCGTAACAAAACAAGCGGCTGTAACGAACTTACGCAGGGCCACAGATCTCGCAGGGCCTGCCGGTAGATGACTGACAGCCAAAATATAATTCAACAGTGCGTCAAGTTTTACGAGTTAAGTTTTTAAAGTATCACATGATCATGGGTTGAGTGAGTTGAGATTACAGATGTAAATCAACCGGTTTAAAACGTTTAAAACCAAATTTCGCGGTTTAAATCCTGAAATCAACCGTTTTCAACCGTTTAAAACTCGCCTACAAAAAAAAAAGTTCTGTGTTTTACATACACATACATACATACACAAATCACGCCTTTATCCCTTGCGGGGTAGGCAGAGCGTAAACAGCCGTAGGTACCTACAATACAGCCGCTATCGCCACGTCCGACTAATATTTCAGGGCCGTTGTAGAAAAATCGTGCCGAAATGCAAAAAAAATTTTTGCCAGGGTTGCCAACCGTACGAGATTTCTCGTACAAATACGAGATTTATGGTCTCCCGTACGAGGTACGAGGACACTGTCAATCTCGTACAATTTTGTACGAGATTTTCACATGTTACATAATTTTAATTGCTGGCAATCATTTTTTGCTCCTCAAGTAATCATAGTCTATGAAAAGCAAAGATGAAAAGTCATCGATTGCGTATGAAAGAAATTCCCGAGCGAGACCGAAACAGTTCCCGTTCGTTCGCTCGCTGTTTCATTCGTTTGTTTCTTGCACTATTTGTCTCTGTCGTACATACTGAAATATCTATATTCTTTTCTTTCTTTACATGTAGATAGGAGTTTTGTACTTTTGTTTGTCTTTGCCTGTGGTCTTTGCAGAAGTGAGCGTTGAGGGATTGTTTTCAAACAAACTTTATAGAAGAAAAACTTTACGTTATAACCTATAGGTACATAAATGGTGTATGAACTTAAGTCTGTATTCACTAAAATCAGTATGAGTGATAGCAACGATGATGCTGATCGCTCGCCAACCCGAATTTTATTGGTTTTACCACACGTCGAAAGTTGTACGAGGTTCGAAACGTAAAATACGAGATTTTTAGGAGCCTGTGTACGAGAAAATAATTTTTTAGGTTGGCAACCCTGATTTTTGCCGAGTAGGTACTTAGGTATGAATTTTTGTATGGAACATCCAAATTATTAATATAACCCTGTATATACAAAATTCGGTGTTTCCAACGATTTTACACTGACTTGCTCATCATAGGTTACCTACGCTCGGGCCTCGGAGCGACAAACTAGGTAATAAACCCGCAAAATCACATCATTAATCCATTTCAGTGATCCTTACCTTTGTAATATTACGAAAATGTATTAAAATCAATAAAACATTGTTATCAACCATCCGCCGTTTTAAACCGAAAAAAACGGTTGTTTATGATTTAAAACGGTTTTTTTTCGTTTAAAACGATTTGGTTGAATTGGTTTTAAACCGGGCTTACAGTCCAGCAAAAAAGAGTAGACAAAAAATGAGGGCGCCACTTTGTATGAAATTTTAAAATTAAATGGCAACATTGACTATGTATGGCAACAATTTAGTATGAAATTTTTTTAGTTCCATTTTATTTTATTTCTACTCTTTTTTGCTGGACTGTACATCTATAGTTGAGATATAATTGAAGTTTCTGTTGTATCGGAAGTTGAAAAATTTATCTCCGTAAACATACCACTCTAACCAAGACGCAAATAACGTTCTTCGTAAACAAAACGTTTTGTCTGCCAGTGACAGTGATGCCAGACTAGGAGGAATCACCCCAGATTGGGGAGGTATTTATAGCAATGGTGCAATAGGGAACTTTGTAAGGATTCTCAAGTTTCATGTAGATGGCGCTGAGCTAAGAGGTATTCACGTTTCTTTACACGGAAAGTTTAAACCATTTTACAAATTACTCTTTATTTTATGTTTATTTAAATTGTTTCGAAGCAACAACATTCATTCATTGACATGAATCCTACTAAATAATATTATAAAGGCGGATGTTTGTGTGTGTGTTTGTTACGACATCACGCTAAAACGGCTTATATGATTGACATGAAATTTTGCACAAATATAGAAGAGTATCTAGAATAACACATAGGCTACTTTATACCACGGGAAAATGTCTTATTCCTACGGGTTCACGCATATTCCAATATTTTTGCAAAGGTGGCGTGGCGTGACTGAGCCGATTCGCGTTTTAAACGTTTTCGCTGAAAACTAACAGTGACATCTCTTGACGAGTAATGCTTTTTTCCCGCGGAATAATAGGTTGCAGCGGGTGAAACCGCTGACGGGCAACTAGTGTTTCATAATAAAATACAAGACGACTCTAACAGTAGTTAAATTCGGAATTCATCAGTAGTTAAATTACTTTTATTTATTAGTAACGAACACAAATTCAGACGGAAAGTGACAAAAACAGAAGCATGGTATGGTTGCCTGTCGCCGCCAGCCAATATTAATTTTGTAGATTGGTTGTTTTGTTATAACGTCAAAGTACCGCTTAGCGGTACGCCCTCTGGTGTGACATTATGGCACTGACTCAGAACTGTCAATATAAGGCCATAGAAACCACAATATTTTTGGAAAGCTTGTTGGATGGAGGAAAGAAAACCTGAGGCAAGTTCTAGCAGCCTTTTTTCGTGGTTTTTTTAAACTACACCAGTACTTTTGTCGTTCTAAACGTATCCATTCTGCGACGAAGGCTGCATGAACGTTCTCCTGGGTTTACGGACAAACAGGTTTTGTAGTTTTGGGAGAACGCGAGACGTTTATCATTCTATTATGCACGAAATTTTAAGCCTACTTTTGGGGGACTTCCTTGACCTGAATTTTGGGGTAATTTCGGGAAACATTTAGGGAGAACGCGATACGCTCTTCTGGCAACACATGAAATGTCAAAACAAAAACTAAGAACCACACGTCTCGTGGGTCGTAATAAATTGTGATTAATACTGTGAAATAATTTAAATTGTATACCAAAGTGAAGAGTGGTTCTCATTTTATAATAAAACATTTGCTAGATATTTGATTTATCACAATGGCGCGTGGAAAAGACAAGAAAAAGTAAGTGAGGTTATGTTTCACGTTGTTCCTATTTTTACTGTTATTCCTTGCTTTATTGTGAACTTTAATTTGGTAAAGGAAGTAAGGGTGCACTTTTGACTGTATTTAACGATTAATTATTTAGCTACCACAATTAGTTATTCACCTACTTACCAGCAAAAAAATACCTACTTTATGTTGTAGGCGTAAGCTTGAGAAGAAGCAGGAGGGTGAGGATGTGCCGAAGAAAGTGCCGCACACGCTGGAGTCGCTGCGGGAGAAGGATGAGACCATGCTGCAGAATGTCGAGCAGGAGGAGCAAGAAGAGGTAACTTTCTAATGTAACATTGGAACTAACTACTAACAACAATGCTGTTATGTTAAGAACAGCTGGTCAATTTGTTATGTATGAGACTGAGACATCCAACCACTATTATCTTTTTTAATTTTTAGCATGCATTTCATGGCGCAAGATTTTCAATTTCAAGAGAAATTACATTTTTCAGTACTTTTTATTCTGTTTTTCAGGCACAAAAGGACATGGAACTAGATGAGCTGTCTACCTACTACGAGAACTCTTACGAACCTAAAGTACTGATCACATATTCCGACAACCCTCACAGCAAAACAAGAATATTTGGCAAAGAGCTGATGAGAATCATACCTAACTCCATTTCTAGATATAGACAGAGGTTGGTAACACTGCATAGGTATTTTAAAACAGTCCCTCCCCAGAACAAGGTCTACTCTACGATTACCATTACGCTACGTTACTCCTGTTTTTATATACATGGTGGTACCGAACGACCCGCTTCCCTGAAAATGCTAACTTGAACGAACAGGTCAAAATAAACAACTTCCTCTAAGGACCAAATTAATCAAAGAGTCCCAGCTGTCTATGGAAGGTCCAAACTTTTTTAGTTTTAATCTTTGTTCCATGGGAAAGTTGTTCAGTTTGACCTGCTGAGCTTAGCATTTTCGGGTACGTAGGTCGTTCGGCACTACCCTGTATATTGCTCGTTATCTTAAGATTGTTGTATTGTTGCACTTATAACAACCAGCAGGCAATGGTAGCTTTATAAGCATGGGATTTTATAGTTAGTTAGTTTATTTTTAGATATTACAGTTTTATTAGGTAAAAAGATCAAGAATATAATGCAAAAGAAACCTAAAACATTCTTAATATCATGTATACTTGCGATTGTCGGCGCATGATGAAACTTCGTAGACATAGTTGTAAATAAAACTCTTGTACTCGTTTCACTTCATTCTTAATATCAATGTTTCCAGATCATCAGTAAAACGGATAGTGCAATCTTCCATCCGTGAGGGAGTCACTGATGTGGTAATCATCAATGAGAACCAGAAGCAGCCAAATGGTTTTCTGCTGATCCACCTGCCAAATGGACCGACAGCACACTTCAGACTCTCCAGCTGCAAAATCACGCCGGAACTTAGGAAGGACTATAAGGAAATCACTAATCATCGGCCTGAGGTTTGTTTCGCCCTAATAAAAAACAATATTCCTGATATTTCTAAGTTTTGATAGTGATTACCTTCACAGAGCATCACACATAGCCCTTGCACACAAGTTTTTTGCCGGCGATTTTTCATTTTTGTGAGCATCACACATAATATGTAGGTAGCCCTTGCACACAAGTTTTTTGCCGACGATTTCTCTGCGGAGCGTCATTGCAGCGAGCGCGCGACGGTTCGCGCCGTGCACGCAGCTACTTCGCCGCGTTCTCGCGGTGAATACGCGGCGAACTCACGTTGGTACCGTTGGTTGACGTACGCGGAGAAATCGCCGGAGAAAATGCTTGTGTTCTGTACCAAGGTCCTAGAGTGTAGGAAAATTATTATGGCATAAACTTGGACGATTGTGGCTGTTGAAGATGAAAATTAAAGTGTAATAAAAAATGACACTTCCTTGCAATAAACTGTCCTCGTATTTCTAGGTGATCCTCAACAACTTCAGCACCCGCTTGGGTATGACAGTGGGGCGCATGCTGGGCGCCCTGTTCCACTACGAGCCGCAGTTCCGAGGCCGCCGGGCCGTCACTTTCCACAACCAACGAGACTACATCTTCTTCAGGCACCATAGGTATGAATTGGGATTTTAAAGACGGGAACATTTCTAGGACAAAGTTCCGAAACATTGCATAAATTCAAAAGCTATCGACATGAAGAAGAAGAAGAAGACGCGTTTGGGTATGACAGTGGGGCGCATGCTGGGCGCCCTGTTCCACTACGAGCCGCAGTTCCGCGGCCGCCGGGCCGTCACTTTCCACAACCAACGAGACTACATCTTCTTCAGGCACCATAGGTATGAATAGCGATTTTTAAAGACGGGCATTCATTGGGAACATTTCTGGGACATTGCATAAATTCAAAAGTTCCCTAATAGATGTTCTCAATAAAGACGCATTTTAACAATGTTTCGGAACAAAGTGACAAACGAGGATTTGTCTTCATTGGGAACTTTGTTTCAGATACATTGTATCTTTTTTACTTTAATAAACGTAAATAAAAAAAAAATATTAGCGTCGCAGGGGTTTGAACCGCTGACACTAGGGACCGCCCCCACCGCTCCTCTGCCATTGGGATACCGGCACCTGACTGAATTTTGCAGAACTTTTAATCTCTTGATGCTCTTCTGGAACGCCTATTATATTAGCGACATCTTGTAGTAGTTTACAACTTAATAAAGTAAGGCCACCCAGAAAAAGTAAAGAATGTAAACAAATCAGAAAGAGACAACTGACATTATACCATATGACAGATAAGGATAGATCGTAATAGCTGGCACCGAGTCTTATTAAAATTGTTTACATTATTTATCTTGTTTCGTTGGCCTTACTTTACTTAGTTAGTCTATTACGGTCATCGGTTGGAAATCAATTTACGATGAAGCTATTGCTTAAAGTATTGTATTTGGATTTTAACACACAACATACACATATTCTTATAATTTCATTTGACCATAGGTACGAATTCACGACGGACGGCAAACGTGCGAAGCTCCGCGAGCTGGGGCCACGTTTCACTCTCAAACTGATATCACTGCAAGAAGGCACCTTTGACTCGAAGCATGGCGACTACGAGTGGATCATTGCCGGCCGACGGCACCAGATGGAGACCTCCAGAAGACGGTTCTTCTTGTAGTACGATAAGTGTAGGTTAAATAAATATTTTGATAAGGAACTTAGGTCTTTTATTTTCAAAAGGTAACTAACATTAACAATGCAGTTAAATTAATGATACATACTTATTTTATAACATGTTTCATAATTTCAATATCACATTCTCATGTCACGTTTACCAGTGTTGGGCAAATTGTAATTAACTACTAATTACAAAATTACAATTACTGTATGTAATTGCAATTACCAATTACGAATTAATAATTTTAAAAAGTAATTTCAATTACCAATTACTTTGATGTAATTGTAATTAGAATTACTAAATTACTCAATTACATATGAACAAGGGCCATATAAATAACAGCTATAAGGATTTTTAACTATGTGTTTATTTTTAAATAATGACCCATACAAAACAATATGATGAAATAAAAAGGTGTTTTTATCATCTCTATTCAAAAACAAAAACAGTAAAGTATCAAGGATAGGTTGATGTGCTGCTGATAGTACATGAATCAATACTTAGAATTGCTTTTGCACTCCTTGAACCTTTCATTTTTTAGTGTAAGTATATCGGGTTGTAAGGGATAATCGCGTTGTAAGAGTTCATCAGGTTGTACGGGTTCATCGGGTCGTAAGAGTTCATCGGGTTGTTAAAGTTTATCGGGTCGTAAGGTTTCATTGTTCTGGTCGAAAGGGTTCTTATGGTCGTAATGGTTCTTCGGGTCGTCACGGTTCGTCGGGTCGTAAGAGTTCATCGGGTCGTAAGAGCTCATCGGGTCGTAACGGTTCTTCGGGTCGTAAGTGTTCTTCTGGTCGTAAGGGTTCTTCGTGAACTCTTAGGACCCATTGAACACTTACGCGCCCGTTGAATCCTTACGACCCGATGAACCCTTACGACCCGAAGAATCCTTGCGACCAGCTGAATCCGTTGAACCATTACAAACCTAACAACCCTTACGACCCGATGGCTGACCTCTAAAGACCCCACAAGCAATTCGAAGGGCCGAGCCGGCCGAGTCATTATGTACTTATACCTACCTTATACCTACAAATTAGTTTAAGTTTTGACTCAAAAATTAGCGATTGAATACTTAATAATCATCACAAAAACTAGATTTTAATCATCACTAATTTAGTGACAAAATTATAAGTTTTAATCGTCAAAATTTGTGATTATGCCAATACTGCAATGTATCATACTACAAAATGTAATTGAGTAATTGAATTACGAATTATAATTACTTAATTGGAAAAGTAATTGCAATTACTGTTAATTTCAATTACATGTAATTTCAATTACATGTAATTGAATTAAAAGTAGTTCAATTATTAATTAAATTACAAAAGTAATTAATTACGCCCAACACTGACGTTTACCACATTTAGTTTTTTTTTTATGGTAGGTAATTAGGTAGGTATGCTCTTGAACACTACTGTATTCTGGGCATAGAATTTTTATTACTATCATTCCACATCATCATCATCATCATCTTCCTGCTCTTATCCCAATTACTTGGGGTCGGCGCAACACGTTTTGTTGAACACAAAATCGTGTTGCAAAGGATTTGGCTTAATTTTACGACCGGCCGCCTACCAGACGTGGACCCTCCTTGGGAATGCTCTTGTGGTGGATTATCCGCCACCATACGGTTGGCCCTGGCTGTTTGGGTCGGGTTTATCCCTCGGTCGCCTCTTAGGACCCCCACGGGAAGAGAGGGGGTGGTGCTATTCTACTCTGCCGGCACCAATCATTGCATGTAATTATAATACCTGTAAGTGTATTTTGTATCAAAAGACGTACGAATGACGTATGAATGTACGTTTATAGTTCACTCATCCACCGAAAGTCCAGCTGATGAGATTTCTATGCCTAACATTATTCAATAAGGGGGATCGTTACGTCATACAAACTAAAATCTGAACTTCAACCGAGTTACACATGAGCTGAACAACAATTTTATCAAAAAATCTTTATGTGAGATGAGGAAGGCACACGTAAATATGTCGCAAAACTGCTTAACGTAAAAAGAAAATATCAAGTATTTTCTCCACAAAAAAATTAAACGTGTTTATTGCAGCAGTAGCTCCATCTATGTTCATTAAGTGGCGACACGGTTATTACAGAGAAATCTGATGGTAAAAAAAATATTTGTTTTATTTTGCGACAATGTTATAAAAGCACGGGACTTCCCATAAAGTTTTTTAATCATAATTTTGTCTCATTTAAAGACGTAACTCCATTTAAATTTTGTATGGAAAACGATCCACCTTAATTAACATTGTTATATTTTTCTTGGGTCTTTTTCGAAGCATTTGCTCTGATTGTATTCATGTGTACGGTAGGTACTATTTTTCAAGAGTACTTTGGACAGTTCTAATTTTGACCTCAAAACTAAGAAGCTTGTCTTGAATATATGATTCATCGTTCTTTATTTCTTGCCAATTAAGATCAGGTTCAAATTGATAACAATCAGGCTCTTCTCCCTCGTATCTCTCTTCATTGTTATATAAGCTACTAAAATTGTAATTAGTTTTCCAAATCCACTTTGAGTCGCCTCCAGTTTTCATCAATGTCAAAACTACATCCACATTTGACGACCATTTGTTATAAGTTTCGGAGTCACAAATAAGAAATATTTTGCACTTACGAGTAATTTCATATGCACCATAAAATTGTAGCTTAAGTTTCCAGATTAGGTTTTCATTACTGATAATAATTGTCTGATTTAAGGCTTTGCCTGTAAATTTAACAACATATTTCTTAAAGCACCGATTTTCCCTTAGCATAGAAAAGCCTTTGGGCATGAGCATGTATGTATTAGTTGACAAGTTATTTAATAATATTGCAGATATATCTGTTGGATCAAGTAAAGATGTAGTATCATATTCTGAAAACTCTTTAGGTGTCATGGCTAGAAATCTTATTTCTTGGAGAGCTTTGCGAATATTTGTTTTTGCTAAAGAATATTGGTATTCTCCAAAAGATTCTCTGATAATACTTCTCATAGTTTTTAGTTCAGCCAAGATTTCAGCCTGGAGATCTTTTCCTTTTAATTGGGCATCATCTACTCTATCCTCATTGTCTTTTAACAGTTTTCTTTTCTGTGCTTGTAGCCAGCTTTCGGCTGCTTTAAACAACTCTATTTCTGATTCTATATTTAATTGCTGCATAGCAAACATACTCCTCAAAGTCTCGACGTGAGCATCCTCTATCTCTTTATTTGCCAAGATTTCGTGAGTGTTCTCACTCATTAACTTCAAACACTTTTCAGATACTTCATGAATATGAAATTCTTTAGCAAATTCATAAACAAGGATTACGCTTTGCATATTTACATTCTCAAGCAAGTATTTTGCAGTTACTTCTTCTAGTTGTGGTATAATAAGATAGTGTGCTGTTTTGTGAAGCTTGCAAGCTAAATCGCATGATGGTATTTCAATATTATAGGTGTAAATAAATTCGAGCGCTAACTTAAACGCGTCTGGATCGATGTTGTGTAGCTTGATCAAGTCGCTGGGGTTATTGTACAGCAAGTCGGCGAGCACCGGTGATGCGGAAGCAAGTATAACACGGTGCACTTGAATAGGTTCTTGTGTTATACCAACTAACTCACAGTCAGACCACTGTCCCTGGACCAAAAGTTCCTTAAATCTCGCCGACAGTGATGTGCACTTCGTCTGCCATGAACATGCGTCACCATCGCCTACTAGCTTAGCGGGCATAACAGTTTCTTGATGTTCAAATACAACCGTTACTTTAGAATTGATACTTTTAAAAGTGGTTGTACCTGCCTCTTGGTGGCTCAGACTGGAGTCTCCCCCGCCAACGCATGCTGTGTCTTCGAGCATCGACTGCTGCTGTTGAGTTTCCTGGCTACCATCAACAATTTTCCCCTGCGATTTATCTTTTGAACCTTGTTCTCGCGGTGCCATGGTTTGTAGACACTGATTGTAGTCACTTTTGTAGTATTAAATAAAATATGTATTCTCTCTGACCCTGACTTTTATTCTAAATTCTGTTCTATCATTATCAACACTTGATCAACCAACACCAACCAACCACAACACCACCCACATATAGCTTAATTTGATTTTTTGAAAAAACCGTCGATCTGATTTGACAACAAAACAAGACAAGACCAGGGCCCCAATCGCGCTATTTTTCAACGATTTTACCGTTCGAACGTAACGTGTGCGTTTACGTTTTGGTTCGGTTTTGGTTAATGCCAAAAATGCTATCGCGCTATTTTTTATGAACGTATAAATCGTTGACGTTACCCAAACGTTACCAAACTAGAGCCGAACTGAGAACGTTTAGAGCTTGCAACGAGTATTTTGAAATACTAGTGTTACTTCTGTTATCGATTGTCGATTATGCATGCCGCGTAGGGTGCAACACTATGAAAAAGTGAAGTTTTCAAGGAAAAAAAGTAAATAGTCAAGTTTCGTTTATCAACAAACAGGCTGTTTTTCGCACTTTCGGGATCGCGATAAATATTGTTTTTCTCCGTGAAAATATCCTCCTCTACTGTGTGGGACACCGAGTTGTCCATACTTTTCTGTAAGTACCTAATAAAATACATGAATAAACAAACGCTATCAAAATGATTAAATGGTTGATTTATTTGTGTTACGTACGATTTGTGTTTTGTAGGGACAATGGAAGGAAGTGGAATTTGCCGAGGCCAAAAGTATACTCTGACCCGCTCGGCTGACTGTTGGAGTGCAGTGGCTAGCCCTCCTTAGTGCACCTCAACTGGATCAAGGTTAGTCAATCAACATAACCTAAATGATCTTGTAAAAGCCTGTAACTTCTGAAAGCCAACAACCTTTTAGTTAATAATATGTTACTAGTGGCCTGTCAGTGGGTGCACCTACTGCAACATATTTTCCCATGAGAAGTAGGCATTTTCCTGGCATATTATTCTACTTATAAACAATCCTCATGAATTACCTTTTAAAAATACAAAATCAAAATCCATTGTGTAGTTAAAGTAAAGTTAGCGGTGTCCAATTGTCCATGAAAGACTGAGAACTGCAGAAAGTGACATTGTCATTTTATACTAGGTATGTACTGATGAAGGTATTACTTTTCAGGTCTAGAACCACATGAAGAGCAGGGTGAAAGAAGGACTAAATTAACTAGCCTCACCCTGTTTTGATTTCACACCAATAGTGGACCTGCATCAAATCTCACCCTCTCTGCGCTGAAAGACAGGATGGCAAGATCCCCCTTAAGGTGTGGTATTTTTTTTTGTTGGTGTTAGGTGCAGTGTGATGCCAGCTTAGAATAGCATCACCCCAATTATACCCATAGATGTAGTAAAAAGCGACTAAGGGATAATAATCAATACCCACCAATACGGGGGGGACTTAATGTTAGGGTACATGGGAAGCAGAGCATACACAGGTTGAAATAACAAATTATTGTATATTTATATCAAAAGTAGCTGCATCAGCGAAACCTAGATGAGGAGTGGAATTTTGACGCTTTGTTTGTTTTCACAAAACTAAAAACCGAATGTCAATGTATCTGCCACTAAAGTAGAGCAGCCAGCAAAGTTTAGGTTTACACAAGAGGAGGATCATCTCCAATACTTATGTCCAGCAGTGGACTGTTGTGGCTATAAAGGTAAAGGAGTCCTACTGGTCTCGGCATTTTCTTTCAAACATAGTTGCCTTTTTTTCTTCCCGAGTAATACATATATATGATGGCTATAATATTATGAGCATGCCTTCAGTAGGCCTTAATTTAATTTAAGAAATATATAAAGCTATATCTATCCATTAATCTCATTTGAATTTATTTTGTGTGGCATTCTGGACACTGAGTCGTCCAATGACTCAACAAATAGTGGTGTCACAGTTTGAACCGCCTACTACTAGCTCAACCAATCTAAGTTCATAGAGAACCTACTTAATAAAAGTATGGCTATTGTTTTGTTTCAGGTATCCTCATCTATTAAGGAGAGCCTAACATACACTTACTAAGAAAAATAAACTAAATAAGTACTTAAATATTTACTTGGGCCAACAACAACCCCTTAGATGCAACAACAAAATAAATTGATAGGAGGACAACAACGGTTGGAGAGCCAACTAGTCGCTTGGAATGCAAAACAAAAAACCTGCATTCTGCCTTGCATTGCCTATGGTCCGGTCTTCACTTCATAAACAGAACATGGAACGAAGCATTCTAGGTATAAAGAACAGACAAAAAGAAGCTCAGCTACATACGGAGCCATACTAAATTGAAGGACATATCCCCCGTCTCCACCAGAAATCTCAAATGGAAGTGGGCAGGACATCTGACAAGAGAAAGGCTGGAAAATGGATGAAAGACCAAATGGAATGGTACCCACGGAATGGCTTCAGAGGAAGATGACAACCAAATATAAGATGAGACAACGACATTAAGAAAGTAGCAAGCCCACAATAGATAAGCATGACACACGATATGGGAAAATGAAGGAAACTGGAAGAGGCCTATGCCGGTCAGGCAGATTGAATAACATATAAAATAAAACAAAGAATGAAAATGGGAAAAGAAAAATATTATGTAAGTATTTATTTAATTAATTAATACAAACTAAATCTAAATAAGTTATTGAAATGAAATGTACCTAATGTAATGATATAAGCATGAAAAATTGTATTCTATTATTATAAATTCAGTTATGAAAGGCAATTAAAATAAACATTTGTTTTATTTACATACTATTTCACCGCACCTCCCAGCTAGGCAGAAACAAAATAAGGAAAGCATCCCCGGCGACTACAGGAATTAATTAAAATTAACAAAAATGCTTTCTATTGTCCCCAGTGAGCGGGAACAACGGGAATTTACCAAAATAAACAAAAAATCTTCCCATTGTACCCGGTAAGGGTGTCCCTGTAGAGAGTGGGACTAGGTGTGTGTTCCCGTTGTCCCCGGTAAGAGTATTTCTGTTGGCAGTAGGACATGGCATGTGTTCCCGTTGTCCCCAGTATAAGCGTATTGCTGTTGAAAGTAGGACATGGCATGTGTGCCCGTTGTCCCCTTGACGGGGACAGACAAAATCTTACCATGCCACGCCTTGCCCTGCCATACCAAACCTTGCTTTGAAGACGAATATGACACGAGTGTAGTTAAGCAACCCGATTCCTCTTTGGCCCTATCATCACAACGGGGATAACGGGAAGTGAAACCAATGGTCTCATTGTCTCCGTGACGGGGATACGGTCACCAGGGACAACGGGAACACAAGGTTTCGGTGAACGCGGCCGGCACATAGGTGGCGCGCGCCCGCGCTGACTCTTCGGCGGGCAGTGTCCAAAAAAGCGCGTTCGGTAAGCTCGAGCGGCGAAGTTCTTCCTATGTGAGTGGTCCAATTCGATGCCGATGACCAATATTGTGGAGAGAACGCAGCAGGCGTTGGCGGTTTTCGCTCCAATTGTCTGCGTATAATGCAGTTTTTGGTCACGCAGGAGACACCTAAAAGGAAAATTAAATACTTAATAATTGACTGAAGACATTTTGCGCCTGAACAATAATGTTAAAATCTTGTTAATAAGGAGGTCGTGTACCTTACATTAGAAACTCTAATAGCATATGGGCCAGGCTAGCCGTGTGTTCCCGTTGTCCCCGGTGACTTGTGACCACGTCACGGGGACAACAAGACATTTATGGTTTTACTGCCCGTTGTTCCCGTTATTAGAACATGGCCAAAGGAGGAGTCGGTTACCTTATTTTCACGGATTTGCACGTGTCATTTGGTAAGATAGGGCAAGGGAAAGTTTGGTAGGATAGGCAAGGCGTGGCATAGTAAGACATTGTCTCAGTCTGCTACACCTAGCCCCACGCTCAACAGAAATACGCTTAGGTACGGGGACAACAGCAGACATAACGTTTTGTTTATTTTAATGGATTCCCGTTGTACCCGCTCACCGGGGATAACGGGAATTGGTAAAGGAAAGAATCCAAATTTTAGGAGCAAATGATTAACTAATAATAAAGGTGGCATGATAAGTAGGTATCTAAGTAGGTAGGTATTGTTATCTCACCATATTTTTACTTGTTTTGTCCCTGTCATCTTTCTGAATGAGAATGCCGCTGACAATTCAGGCAGGGTTGTACCAGGGTCGTCCCAATACAGCTTCCCAAACATTGATAGGTATGGAGCTGGAGGTCGCCCAAGGCCAGCTGATGCGGTTGCGATTAGATACCCAGTATCCAGTCGCACAAAATGACAGCTATCTATCTAAAACATGGAAAAACAATAGTCACTTAGATCCTACCTAGGTATATCTTGCCTATATCTACTTCTTAATAAAAGTTGCTGAAAAACACTAACCTTGGTGGTTTCCACATCCACGAGGCCTAGGCATGAAAGGCCTTGGCATGAATGCCCTTAACTTCTCCACCAATTCGGAAAACAGTCAGAAGAAAACCGCAATACCTTTTGCGGAAACCGACTTCTAACAAAATCATTTTCCGCCTTTGTGAGGGCACTCTTGTCAGCCATGTCCACCTCATAGGCACTTTTAAGGGTTTGGAGACACAACACGAGCATATTTTCCTCTTTTTGGGATAAAAACGCAGTAAAATCCTCCAACGACCGAAGAAAGACTGAGAAAAGTTGATCGCTGCGAGCTTTAACAAAAACGTTCATTTGACAGCGTTCGAGACGTTCCGAACGTAACGTTTATGGTTTAATACGCTGTCAAAAAATAGCGCAATACGACTTGCACGCCAAAAGTTGAAACGTTCGTTAAACAGCGTAACTTCCGAACAAAAGCTGAAACGTTTCCGTTCAAGCAATTAGCGCGATACGAAAAGTGCGTAACGTACCGTTTTTGGTATTGGTTTGGTTTTGGTAATATCGTTGGAAATTAGCGCGATTGGGGCCCAGGACAAGACAAACTTTCAAAAATAGGGTGACCAGCTCAAACATATTGAATCTACTATTTAAAAAAAAAACTATTGGCTCAATAGTAATATCTTGGTCATGAATTATCAGCATATCACTATACTGTCTCCCTCCCACTTATGTGTTTTCCAAACAAAAGACAAACTGATAAAATAAAACACACAAACACACTAGGTGAAGTTGAGGTGATGAGAAGACGAGGTGGTGCGAAGCCCTCGATAAATTTAATGGAATGGTAGAAATCTCACACAAAGGGTCACATTATAGTTTTTAAATCCTTTTGGCTGAGGCCTGTGATTATACTTCAACAGCCAGGCGGATTTGGGCCGAGCGTATACAGGGAGCAGGGAGTAACAGAAAGGGTATAACAAGCCGAAAGGAGGTCAAGGTACTCATGAAACTGAACAACTTTCCCCATGGAACATTGGTCGAAATATGAAAAAAGAATTGGACCTCTCATACAAAATTGCCGATCAGCTACCTAATTGGTTTACTATGGGAGGTCCAAATTTTTTTTCATATTTCGACCAGTGTTCCACGGGGAAAGTTGTTCAGTTTCATGAGTACCTTGACCTCCTTTCCTTTCTGTTACTCCCGGTATAGTGCAAGATGTTTTCCCCTGCTTTCTCCCAGGTATGGTATAGCCGTATGCATCGCAGGATTCGCAGGCCATTTTTGATAGGCTGTCAAACCCATGCTAGACATATGAGAATAGAAATTTAAATAGGTAACAATAAAAACCAGGAGTAAAATATGTATAAATTCTTTTATTCAGTTATTAGCACTTATAAATCTTCAAATTCTAACACGTTTCGGTATTTTTTCAGCACAACCTGTAAGTACCTGAAACAAAAAAATTATAATTTAACAATAAAGTCAGTATATTTTTCTACTCCGCTCTAGGATCAATTTATGTAGTGAATCTATATAACCGAGGTCATGACAAGGGCACGAATCCCGGCAGTTTTGACCACGCTGCTCTCTGTCTGACTTACAACGGATGCAGCCAGGAATGCCACACTCTATAGGATATCAGACATACTAAATAACATGGCAATCAAATAAAAACTCCATATTTTTCTTGCAACAATACAATGAACATCTAATTTTTGATCTCATCATCGAGTCGTGACAGCAAATAAATTAAGATTGAATGGCAGTAGCTGCTTATCAAAATATTGAATCAAAAAGTACCTCTTTTAAAAGTAGTAGACTTGAAGAAACCAATGAAGTCCTGAAGTGTTCATCCGGGCCAACGGGCACCAACAATCTGAAATGACAATATTCCTTTGTAAGTTTACTTGCATTCAAAATGATTACAGTGAGTCTATGTAAAAAAGCCTCAGTAGTAAAGTTATCAACAAGAGCGTTCAGCCCCGAAAGATGGTAAATAATATAGTATCATCATAAAAAGTAACCATTAATGTGGATGTTACCATGTACAGAGATAAATATTTTCTAAAGATACTTACCAAATAAAATAAAATCTGTGAAGTTGCTTCTTCTGCACCTATAACTTCAGTGGTATTGTAATCTGAAAATAAAATTGATGCTGTATAAATTTATTTCATACTAATAAAACTAAGACAATAAATCATCATTATACATTGGATCAGACGTGAAGGGTGGTCAACATTGTTAATTGGGTTCGCTCTGGTGAGGGAGACCTGAAGGTCTGGTCATCATTTCCAAATTTTCAATTAAAAATGTATCAGAAGTGGGATATTTACCTTATCTTTCTACTCCTATTGCAAAATTTATGGTACCTGAAAAAAGCAAACAAAGGCTTAATCACTAGGTAAATGTAAATACAAAACATTAGAATTATTTTTATAAATCAGACGTGAAGGGTGGTCAACATTGTTAATTGGGTTCGCTCTGGTGAGGGAGACCTGAAGGTCTGGTCATCATTTTAGGAATTTATTATAAAGTATGCAAAAAAAATGTTTAAACCAACCTCTGCTCAATTCTTTATAAAAGATATTATCTTCATCCATCATCCATCTGCAGATTTGATAAAACCTGTAAACAAGAATGAAAATTATTAGCATCTGGAAGGCATTCTATAAAAGTTGGTATAATTGATGTTAGAAATCAGTAGAGATAGTTATGTTAACAGCATTATGCATCAGATGTCCCTATCTAAAAAATCATCATTTAAGTAAAGTAAAAAAAAATATGTTGAATTAAAAATAAAATTATATTCTTACCATGACAGATTCTGATGCAAATTCTTTACGGCAGCTTGCTGTTGCTAAAAAGGAGAAAGGAAAGCATTAAAGCAATTGAATTGTAAACAAATACATCACAAATAATATAAAAAACATCAGATAGGAGCGAAAGACATTGCTGAGTATACATCAAAACTAGTCAGATGAACTATGAAGTCATCATTCAAAATTAAAATATAATTTTTGTATTAAAAAATTAAACTTACCATGACAGAACAGAATCCAATCAAAGCGCATCTTAGCCATCTTTTTCTGTAAAAAAGAGAGTAGGGTGTTTAATTGCTTGAAACTAAACAAACATAACAAACTGTTCAAATAATCATCAGATAGGAGCGAAAGACATTGCTGAGTTATACATCAAAACTAGTCAGATGAACTATGAAGTCATCATTATAATAATTAGTTTTTATATTAATAGTATTATTGATACAAAGGACTACTTACCATTTTATCCCAAGTCATGATGTAATTTTGTACCTGAAACAAGCGAAAATTATGGTCAATATAACATTATACTGTGATAAACTTAGCATAATCAATGTTCGAGTTTTCAGATGGCTTTTAGAAGCATGAAATTGTGCATCAGACCTCACAACTGGTTTCCCTACTCTAAAATTTGGAAAAATTTAGAAATGTAAAGAGAAATACCTTTAAATAAACCTGAATTTATACCTTGAAGTTAATAAAAAGTACCCTAGTCTAAATAAAGCACCAGTTGTGAGACAACTGAAGGTTTTCAGCTGCACTGCGCTGTCATCATCAAAATTGAGCTATGGTTCATGAGCACTGGAGGAAGTAGACCAAGGGCGAAACAGAGTGTGTGCGGAAAGTATACAACTTAGCCCAGCACCCAGACCATTGCTTTATTAATTAAGCACATGAAATGAATGTCATGGTTCCCACTCAATAGCATGCTCACACAGTGAGCAAGATGGAAATGACACCTATTATTTAGTTAGTTAACTTATCTTGCTCTTGTATTGCAAATATCATACCTATTTTCAATGAAAAGCCTGTCAGATGATTTCCCCCCAGTATTTTCTTTCAAGTTGGCGCCATTTCATCTCATCCCGGAGGTTCAACCTGTAGACAAAATAGTTCATTGAATTTTTTTGCGCTAGAAAAAAGGGTTGCATTCTTGAGTTATTAAATGATCAGCTAGAGCTAATATACATGCAAATCATGGTAATCTCAATGGTTAGCACTTATCATCATGTGAATATAAAATTATGGAGAAGAAATTGTGAGGTTATGGTTAAATTCTTACCATTTACATCAGGCTTTCTATATTTTCCCTGTACGAAGATCCTAGGTACATCAATGCCTTCTTTAAAATTTACTGTGCGACGTTGGACGTACACATTTGATATAATTTCAAAGCCGGCTTCAGTGAAGAGTTTGGCTAGTTCTTCCTCACTAAAATAATAGCTGCGAGTCCCATCTTGCCGCATGTAGAAGTTATCGGATATTTTATGGCCCGGCTTGAAGCGCAACTGAGCCATGTCGTACCTCCCATAGTCGCGGAATAGCAACACGCCGCCCGGCCGGAGCGCTCGGAACGCCACGCTCGCCACTTGACCCCACGAGGCCGGATGTATGGCGGACAACACGAAAATCAAACTAGCCAAATCCACGGAACCCTCAGGAACATTCTCTAGCAAGTCGTTAGTAGTCAAATCAGCCACAAATGCCTTCATCTTCGACTCATCGTACAGCTTGTTAGCCTTGACAAATTCAACAGCACGTGGCGAAAAATCACACGCGTAGAAGTAAAAATTCGAGACGCCTTCTTCAACCAGCGGAAACACCATGTTTCCTACGCCGCAACCGAGCTCTAGAAATGTGATTTTCTGCTCAGGGTCAAAGTTAATAAGCTCTTGGAACTCACGTGTTGTCCAATGCCGGTCTCGGAAAAATTTCGTCTCATTGCGCTTGTAAAATATGTCCCAATGCCGTTTGGCTTCCTTCTCGAGTCTTGCTGCTTTGGCCTCTGGAATTAGCCGCGTGTTCTGAGCTTCAAGGCGTTGTTTCTCCTCCTCGGTGAGCTCTTTCAATCGATGGACGAAGACATCGCCGTTCTCACCAACGTGTTCATCGGTTTCCATCTTGGCGGTTTCGGGGATTTTTCAACATCAATTCATTTCTTATGAAAGAGGACACTCCTTATTTTATTGCTAGCAGGTTATTTTTATCAAATTTGATCAAAATTACGAAAAGCACTCCTATCTCCACTGAGCGTTGTTCAAAAAGAAAAGAAATAAATTATTTTTGCCAATGCACGCCAAGCCAACCAAACGTCAAAATTTGTGTTGCCAGCCAACGCTGAATATCGAAAAAGAGCTAAACAAAGCGTATGTAAATAAAAACTGGCGTTTGAGCTAAAATTTAGATTAGGTACGAAAAGGATCTAAAAAAATGTAAAAAATGTTTCTGTTCGGATTACAATAAAAAAGTTGAATAAGGGTCATTAAAAAATGGCACCTGTTATAACCTGGTTCACAAAAGAAGGGGACCTGAAATGGCAACATTATTGTTTGCGACTTTTTCTTGACTTTTTCATATAATATGACATCTGAGCAAGATTTCAAGAATAATGTTGTCATTTCGGGTCTCCTTCTTTTGTGAACCAGGTAGTAAAATAAAATTTACAGTAATGAGACATATTCTGACATTTCTGAAACCTATTAAAAATTAAAAACTAGTACTTAGTAAAAACAAACGTAAAAGTAAAAAACTAGTAGTTAGTAAAGTCATGGATAAATGCCTGCCTTCTACTGGCCTTTTATGACAATGATTATTTAGTTCATGTATGATAATCAAATCAGTAAGTAAATGACTTACGAGCAAGCAAGGAAAGACGTTATGGTAGGTTAGAATATTTGTTTTGGTTTCAGCGAATTAGCCGCGGAAACAACGTTTTGGTACAAATACTACCAGCAGACGATACCCGGCGCTCGTCTACGACAAATCCGCTGCGCATTCGCTTCCAAACCGCTAGTGTGATAAAGCTCTAAAGCCATCTAATGGCGCTAAAACGCGTAACATTTTTACCCGACTGCCTCAGAAGGAGGGTTATGTATTTCGAGAGTATGTATGTATGTAGGTATGTATGTATGTAGGTATGTATGTATGTATGTATGTATGTATGTATGTATGTGGACAAGAAAATAATTTTTCACGGGCTACAGCCCAAACGGATAGTTGGATTTTGACATGTGAGGTGTCCTTAGATTCGTCTCAACAGCGCGAGTGACACTGGCTATATTAAAAAAATATAGATTCGAGATGGCGGATTTTAACAGCAAAATACTACTTTAAAATTACCGCAGTCGGGTTTTTTGTTTTTTAACACATCCACTTGTTATCTCTACAAAAACGCCATAATTAACTATTTTATTGTAAAAAATATATAAGTAGGTACATTTTTATAGTGTGATGTGAGGCTTATGTAGCATCTCTTCATCCAATATAAAGGATGAAATTTTTGTGGTAAAATCTTTTGAAAAGGAGCGGAAAACTCTGAAAATACTAAATTGGTCACACTGATTTTGACAAGCTTTTTTGCGAGGACGCGGTGCCAGGCAAAGAAGACTACGCACATACTGCCATATTCAAATCGATGTGTCCATTAAAAATCGAAGATTCTTTTTTATCATGCGTTGAAGTTTCAAAATTCCAAGGAAACTATAACTTAAAACTTAGGAAGCAGATTGCTAAGTAGGTAATGATAAATTTAAGCTTCGCATCATTGCTTTGGGTAGTCTGAAATGGATGGAATATGCAACTATAGCATAGCACCGTTTACATTGATCAGATCACGAAACAGCTGCATCTAGTCACGGTTTTAACTACCAACGGACATTTGATCGTTATCTTCCGATGCCAGCCACACGCGTCTATCAGCTGTCAGCAGCAATTAAACCAGTTTATTAAGCATTCGATGTTGATTCAGTCGTCAATAAACTGAAGTAGGATGCAGGATATTCAAGACAGAAATTGATAAAGGCCGAACAAGCGCCCGCTAGGCAAGGCACATTTGAAAAATCTTTGGTTTCTGGTTTAGTTCTCAGTTTGCCGTTTTTCAACTTAGTGGAGTCGGAATGGGTGGAATCAAAACTGGGTGGAATCAGAATTAGGCCTATGTGGCAACACGGTCTTCCGTTCCGTTCCGTCCTTGGTTCCGTCTCGTCCAGTATTTTAGGTAGGACATATCTATAACTTGCGCAGATAAATAATGGATACCGAATTGTCAACACTATGTTTCGCCTCTCTATCATATTATACTTATGTCACATGAGTAGTAGGATCTCCACAATAATGAATTTTACCAATATGGGATCTATTCTTCATCTGCGCAAGTTGTAGGTACCCAGTAGGTAGGTATCTAGATAGGTATGTGAAGGTAGGTAGGTAGATCATAGCTACACGATACAAATAGGTACATCGGCATTTTATTCAGGTCATTTGTTGATGTGATGAGATGACCATTGAGGCCAATTTAATCATATCACATGAGTTGACTTGGGTTCGTCCCTGAATCAATTGTCCCATTCAAGACTGGCTAGGTACCTACTTCCACAGCACAGAGAAACTGATCTAGCGAAATTTTCAAAAAGCATGGTGGATATTTTTAACATGACCATTGAGTTTGCTTTCTAAGGTATTGTAGCCATTTGCAGCACCGTACGGCCGTGGGTGGTTCCGTGCTTCGGAGGGCTCTTTAAACTAGTGATGGACCGAACATAGGTTTCACCGAATACGAATATTCGGCCGGATACTCGGTAAAAAGTTTGCCGAACCGAATATTCGGCCGAATAATTCGGCAGGAATCGATCTCCATATAAAATAATTCGAAGTATCATTTGTTTACGAATTACCCGCTGATTCGCACCAGACTACTCCGCTCTTTACCACTCTAAATTTTTACATTGAAAATGTTGACAAAAAATTTAAATTAAACTGCTTTTCTGCTTGGCTTGACATACCATTTTCAATGCAATACATGTAAAAAGGATACCTACATTTTATTCGGCCAAATATTCGGTAAACGTGCTGAACATGCCGAATACCGAACATTGACCAAATATTCGGCCCATCTCTACTTTAAACCGTCTCCGTAGGTCTCGGTTGCTGTCTATGATCGATCACTTACAGACGGCGGTCGTTACAAAACCATTTCAGAAGCCTGCTACCTGTAGAAAGCGTTTGTGAAACTCTGACACCAGGGTTCATCGGGTCGATGGACGACTCGGTGTCTTAAAATACTTATAAAATAAAATCCCTTTGACTCTGACCTCTACTGAGGACCTCAAGTCCTCAATGTCATTTCTGATAGCGCTGCGATAGGTTGAACAAGCCATGCTCACAGCTATCGATGGAAAATATCTGTGCAAAACATTGTAGGTATATCTGTACTTAGTTACTGAGATAAGGTCAGTATGACTTATTTATATGATATCGCTGGGATAGATAAGTTCTTGAAAGTCTAGGTATACCAATCACTAAAGTTGTTACTGAACTAGTCACGCTTACAGTTAAGCATAACAGCCATCTGAGCAAAATATTGTATCTGCAATTTTAACGGAGATAAGGTCAGTTAATATCAAGTTTCACCACCTGAGTATTGTATACGTGGAGCTGACACATCATCGCCTACTTCTATGATATGACCTGTAAAACTGTAACCAACTGAATCGTTGTATGCATATATGCTGTAATCAGGGGCGGATTAAGACTGATTCATGTCCTAAGCAATACAAGTATCTATGCATAAAGCAGACTTCAAGTAACGCGAGCGTAGGGAGCCAGATGTTTTTTTTATTTAACAGACCACCAGCTTAATGCATCGCCAGAAAAGAAATCTCGACATTTAGGTAATACTTAGAACGGGCAACAACACAGAAGTGAAAAAACTTCTAAATGACTTGCATGCTATGAATGGTCATGGGACCCTGGTTCTACTGGTGCCCCCTGAGACATGATGCCCTAAGCAATTGCTTAAGTTTGCTTTAGGGTCAATCCAACACTGGCTGTAATGTACCTACCTAACAAACGTGTTGTCAGTCTAAACAACGTTTGTTGATGTTAGCAAGTTGCATGTGCAAATGCAACAGATACTTACCTATCTACCTACCGTTGTTCGACACTACATTATAGGTATATGTATTATCTTGTTACTAAGGTCTCGGACTGAGTGCGGCTATGGGTCTGGTAGCTCAGATGGCAGAGGCGATGGAGCTAGGTATATTTCGCGGTCCTATGTTCAAATCCATTGTAAATTGTTTATTTCATACTAGCTGCCCGTCAGCGGTTTCACCCGCTGCAACCTATTATTCCGCGGGAAGAAAGCATAATTCGCCAAGAGATGTCGCTGTTAGTTTTCGGCGAAAACGTTTAAAACGCGAATCGGCTCAGTCACGCCACCTATTTCAGAAATATTGGAAAATGCGTGATCCCGAATGAGACATTTTCCGTGGTAAAAGTATCCTATGTGTTATTCCAGGTGCCCTTTTATATTTCTGCAAAGTTTCATGTCAATCTAATCAGCCGTTTTTGCGTGATGTCGTAACAAACACACACACAAACATCCGCCTTTATAATATTAGTAGGATAATACTTTCTTTGGTTGCAACGACGGAGGCATCGCCCCTAAGATGAAGAAGAAGAATACTTTCTTTGCCTACCTGTTTACTGTCATCGCCACGGAATGCAAGCTTAAAATTGAAGTTCGTAGGTCAGCATGTAGAAACTCGCTGTTTTGCGCCGCCGCGCCGCACGCATTGCATAGGTTCTTAGTAGGTATACAATTCTTAAATCACACGTATGAAAATTAATAATCACTTCCCTATATTTTGAGACGCGCTTACATATTTCACGCCTATATCCCTTGCAGGGCAGGCAGAGCTTGAACGGCTGTAAAAAACGGCTATTTACACCACGCCTGACAAAAGTTTGAGAGTCATTCAGAATACTGTGTGTCACCCACCATAGCGACAGGTAGTCAGCATGTTATCGCCTGAAATTGGAATACACATCAACTCTCAAATCCCTCAGTCGCTTCTTAAAACGCCCATGAGAAAGATAGGTAGGTATGGGTTAGTATGCTTTTCTGGTCCGGCACCACACGGCAAGAAAATAAAAATTACTCAAAGCTAAACACAAACAGGTGGTAGGTACGTTTACCACGTGGTTACCGCTAGTAGATATTTTTAAATACTTAATAGGAAGCAAATCACAATGTCCATTACTACACAAGCAAGGTCGCAATTTGTGATGCGTTTCCGCCCGCATAGGCCTAAAATTACACTAAGTGCCTTAGGTGCTAGGTTACGAGCACCAACATACCTACATTGTACTGATGCTAAAGACTGAATAGATGAGATTAATCTCTGGTCACTCCTGTAGTAGTCAAAAAACATGATAGATAATGCCTCGGGATAATGCTTTGACATAAGATCTATTTTCCTTTGCTGACATCACCTTTAGTATGAAACTGACAGCTTTTAAATAGGTATGGTCCATTGGGGTGATCCGATTCTAGTTAATTAAAGAAGTGATCGAGGATTAGATTGGGCACCTACCTAAATTGAAAGCCTTATGTACCTAGCTGGTTTGACTTTGTTGGTGAAAGTTGTGTCCCATAGGGAAAGTTGTTTAGTTTCATGGGTAGGTAGGTACTTTCTTTCGGTTTGTTATACCCTTAGTGTAGGTACCTACTGTACCTTATGCTATGCCGCCAAAAAAAACCTGTATTAGTGAGTACAAATACTCACTTTTTAGGTATAAGAGTTGTTGCGGAAATAGACGATACTCTCCTTGTTTGGTGTTATTTACCAATGGCCATTGACCATTCATCCTGTGGCCGGTCGGGCCTTCCAGGAATGGCTTGTGTTTGCTCGTCTCTGACAAACAAAGACCGAGCGTTGGGATGGGAGCTATTCTGCTATCTATGATTGTATTCCATTGTTACATTTATTATATAGGTGGGTAGGTAGGTACCTAATGAGTATTTTTGTAGCTACGTGGTAAATAGATAAGTATTTCTAGAAAATGACAAACATGATTTGTAATATAGGTACAAAATTAATTTGAAGAGGTTATAGTAGGTACCCTAGCCAATACTTACTTTGTTGTTTTACTAAAATTATATAGGTATTCTAGATTATGTCAGTCAGTAGAAGGAAACCTAAGCTATGATGTATCCTTGTATGTACCTATGATTGAACTGAATGGGCCTATCAGGTTGCCTATTATTGTGAAGCATTTAACATTTTTTTGTGTGTTGCTTTCTTGACCTACCTGTTACATGTCACTGGCTGGGCAGGATGTTGAAGACTAAAATAAAAAAGTATTAGGTATTCAAGAGACTATTTATATTTTTCAAAAAGCACAGGGGTGTAATCAGGTGCATTGAAAGGACAAAGATTATTTTTAGCTTTCATAATAGATCACTAGATGGCGCTCTGCGTTGATAAAATAGTTCCAGTTCAACGCAAGAGATGGCGCCACCAGTGTTGAAATCGAGTTGCAATGGTGAACAAAGAGTTTTTAGCGTTATCTATTGTTTTGTTTGTCGTTCTCATTTTCTGACTCATACAAGCTTTGTTAATTAAAAGGACTTCTAAGAAATAATACAAAGATTATGTGGCAGTAAATATATTCAGAAAATATCAACCATGATCAATTCGTATCGTCATCAGTATAAAAGTTTCGGGGTATCATTCATTATCATGAGTAAAATTACAGTATTGTCTATCGAATTCGAATAATTGATCTCTTAAAATTAATAGTTCATTATTGCTTTATACAATACCATATCGAGTAAAACATTCGATAACAATGACATACATTAGATAAACTATCTAAAACTTAGGAATAAGCCAGCCGTCCACACAATCAATCTCGTACACGATAAACACTTAATTTAGATTAATAATAATTACATATCACAATGAGAACGTCCTGAACACTCCACTCGCACACAAATAATACAATACAAAAAGAAGGCACGAGGTCTACCTACAGCTACGACTATTTTATGTAAACATGCCCCAAAAACATATCCTAAATGCCTGTGCGTGTACACACGAATATCAGTCGAATAAATTGCGTTTGGAAGAGTTTTCACCTATAATAATTTCAGTAGCGTAACAAGTTTAAAGCGGTTCTGGAATACAATGACTGTGGCCCGGCGGAGGTCGTTCCCCGGACGTGGTAATGGAATGTCGGCGTGCAGCCGCTCCCGGCGCTCTTTGTGCGCTCCCCGCCCGGCCCGCGGCGCGCGCGCAGGTAGCGCGCCCCGACAACGTCGCGCTACAGCTGCCGCCGACGCGGACCGGGCCTCCATCACATAACAACACGGCACTCTGATCCAAAGTCTTCAACGATCATTCCCGAACTACACAGTGTCCTTTCCTTCAAACTTTTCAGCTAGTTCTCCCATTAGTTCTTTGTAAATTAGCGGGTCGATGTTCTTGCCGAGTTGATACAACACAAACCAATCACCAATTTGCAGTTTGCGGGCTACAGCTTCAACTTGCTCCTGGGGAGCGAGGCGGCTGCGAGCGCGCAGAAGATACAGGCGCACGCGTGGTCCAGCAACTACGGCCATACGGTACAGCAGGGAAATACCACTCAGGATTGACAGGATCACGAACCAGAACCACAGGAACACGTAGATTTTCTCGTTAACAATGTTCAACGGCAACACGCAAAGACCGTCGAACTTCTGCACGGTACCCGAAGGACCGTATTTGTGGAAGGTGCATTTAGTCACCTTAGGAAACACTCGAGCCATCGGATCCTCTCGCTCTTCTGGTTCCATCTCAGTAAAACGCACCACATCTCGCCCATACGTTGAAAATTCGCCATCCAGGAAGAAGTCCATGAAGAATATCTGTCCGACCACATTGATAAAGTTGAGAACTTCACAGATGAAAAAGCGGAACGCGTAAAAGTTCTGTGTATGCAAGTTGGTGTGGAAATAGTCGACTAGCAACTTTTTACGGTCAGCTTTGCAATCTTCGCCTACAACGGGGCAATTCAGGTCAAGAACTAACATCTTTATGCGACCACCCTCCCATGTTTTCCACAGGTACCGTGGCACGTAGAACAGGATCGCTTGGAAAAATAACACGAAGCAAACCCACTGGTAGTATTTGTGGTATTTAACTTCATCCTGTCCATCGACGTGGGAGGCGACGCCAGGCTGCACCATGTCCTTCCCGACGCGGCCTACCAGCCGGTTGGGAATCGTAAACGTTGAATAGATCCAACAGTACGTGTCCATGACGGCGAGCGGAATCTCATCCACGATGCAATCAATGGGGTCGCCGATGTACTGTCGCGATGTGACGAGCAAGGAGAAGGCGATCAAGATGATCACGGTGGCTTTGTAGTGGAGACGAAACACATTGTTGTCGATGCACACGGAGTCAAGCTTGAGAAGCCCCTTCACGGAGCCAAAAACGTCAAACATGGCGGTTGTCTACTAGCCGCGGGCGCGCGGCGCGTCGGTCGCGATCGGTAAAGAAACGGGCGTGCGTTCGCCCTCGCGTCGTTTGCGGAATGCTGGTGGGGCAGGCTACCGAGACACGAGGGGCGCGCGGGGTCTGAGAGGCGAAGGGGAAGTGGTGAGGGGCGAAGCCCCCGTCTCACCTCGCAGCTCGGCGCCTTCCAAGCGGAGCAACGAACGAATACTGACCCTATTTTCGTGGCGTATATTGGTAGCCAACGGCCGCGGAGCCCTAGCAGCCAGCGGCAGTGCATTAAAGACTCAACTCCAGCATTGATATTATGGCATTACCAGCGGCATGTGGTCTAATTAATAAATAGTTATCTGTTGATTGCATCATTTAGGAACATCGAAAAGATGTTACTGCAGCACGCGATGTAGCTATTGAAGAAGCACTATGCATCGAAGTAATGCATTGCATGTGAACCTCTTCGAAGCTTCGTTAAAGAGAGAGAAGAAAAGAAAGTACCTGTACAAATATTAGGTAGGTACTTAATAACGATGAACGATAATAATGATGGTATTCATGATTCTCTAGCTAGAAACGTGTGCTATTTAATCTGAGTAATGACATGTCATGTGTAATAATAACACAGTAGTAGATAATGGTACTTAATCAAAGGTCAAGGAGAATCGCACGCGCAAGTGATTTTATAATGTAAAATCAACTACATTATTATTTGTTTTATGAAGCTAAGTTAGAAGGGGTCTTATTATATTATAGTTCAGTGAAAATATTTTCAGGATGGGTTCTAATCGTTAAACTGAACAACTTTTCTTCATAACTTTTGTTCTATCTTCGAAGACATCAAACTTATCATCATGTTGTATGTTTAGGCAACTTTAAAAGTTGTCACAGGATATAGAGGGTAGGCGTCTAGATAGAACACACTACTAGCACAAAGTAAGTATTGGTTGGCGTGCTACTAGGTATTTCTTCCGGAGCATAGGTACTTAAAAATTTTGAAAACTTTGGACAGCTACAACAATATTATAAATAATTAAATATAATTTAATAATTTAACGTAATATTCTAATTTAATTCTATGCCTAACATTGAGAATCATATTCTTATCAGTTATGTAACGAAATGTATTTCGAAAGAAATAGAAAGCATATATCATTATATCGTAACATCGGGGCAATAGGCTATAGCGAGAAAAAATCTTCTAGAAGAAGTTGAAGCGCAAAATGTAGCAAATAATGGCGGCACAAGATTTAGTACTTATGATTATCGATATCTTAATCTTATCTGAAATGGATACTGCGGTAAATACATACGTCTACATTTTATGTCTTTTTATTTAGTTTTTATAAGCCGCCGTATTGATTATAATCCACTTCTATTTGATTAGATACAATAGCATTCGTATTTAATGTATTTCATAAAATAGAAAACTGTAGAAATTGCACTCATTGGACCTTACATGAAATAATATATCATGTACAATAGTAGTTTATGCAATTGCCTTATAATAAGAGGCTTTAGGATGTGAGTGTCTGTTTATCACACGAGGCGCAGCCGAGTGTGATAATAGTTTGACACGAGCATTCTAAAGCCTAATTATATTGCAATTGCATACACTATTTTATCTACACTTTACAAGAAAAACTATGAAAAATAATTCATACCTCCGCACTTCACTATGGCGATTGCAAGCATATCTACTGAACCAACAACTGAACGACTTTTATACATAAGTAACTTTTTAACTAAACGTTAAAATGGAAGCTCATAAAAACGGAACAACTTTTAAAATTAAAAAGCATTAATCGGTAAATTTTAATTCGGAAAATGATTTGAAGCAAAGATTTAATAATAAATAAGTTCTCATAATTTCAAGTGTTGTCCCATTCTTTGATTGTGTCGTGACATTTGTTTTTTTTATTATCTTACTGCTAAATGTCAATATCATAAAGTCAGAAAAAAGTACTTTATGACATCGACATTTTACTTTATGATATCGACTTTTTTTTTTAAGGCTGAATGGCTGTAAAGCAGTTGCTTATACATTTGCTTTCGAATTTGTAATAGGAACATTATGTATGAAGTGTAGATAAATAATTTTACATTAAAAATACAACGCCATTGCAGTACGTGAGAATTTATTGGAATCTTAATATACCTAGACATCTTTTTCTCTCACTCCGAGTTTCCCGTGGGATATCTACAGAGCGCAAACGTAGCTTCAGACTATACTTCATTAATTACAAAAAACGTTTCTACATAATTACATACAATTACCATAATTTTATTATGAGGAAAAAGAGTTTCAAATTCTTAATACTCACTTACTAGTTCATTCATGAAATGGAATTACCGTAACATGACTCAAATTACGTGTTATTGTATTAGTTCTTTGTTTTTTTTATTTATTCAATTGAATCTTAGCCAATCTAATCGTTGTTTCATTCATTCAAATTTTTACGTGACCTATATGTAGTGCGCGTATTATTGGGAGTAGCTTACTTACTATACGTACCTACCTAAGTTTTATGTAAATACATTTGTTAATCACTTGGTAAATTAACCACAACCACAAATATTGGTCAATGATGATGATAATGCAAGTATCATAAGACCATTATTCTTGCCAAAACAAATGTGCTTACACATTGCATAATCTTTAATTTAAGTTATTTTTCATTTTCGGTACCTACGATGGATGTACTAGTCAAGACGACTAGTCTTGACGAATATTTAAAACCTAGGAAGTCTCAAAGAACATACATCAATACATACGTAGTAAAACATGAAGTCGCTTTTTGCGTTTTTCTGCCGTGATAAAATGCTGTCGTTGAATGCGCGAACTCCTCTCAAACCACGCAACGGATTTTGACGCAGTTTTCTGTAATAAAGTCAAAAAGGGCCGCTAGTTAAGTATATTTATTAACTTAAACCAAGATATATCATCAAGATCCGTTGCGTGTTAGAATATCTGTGGTTGTGTGGTTAAGGAAGAGTTAGCGAATTCCCCGACGAAAAAATACTACCTACTTTATTTTATAATGTATTAGTGTTGATATTTTTCTACTTCAAACCTCAGGGTGACTTTATATATTTTATCCATATCTCGCTCCCTCATTAGCATTCGCACCGTTAGCTGACCATTTGGCTTTCGAAAGCACAAGCTTACATTCGTCGAGAATGTCAAACGTTTTCCCAAGAAATACACCATAGTACCTACTATGTATACGCACGGTATACTTATACAACGGTGTGTTAAAAGACATACTTAACTCTGCAATCGTGGCATGAATTGCTTGGCCATTTGATTTTTCATTTACCTAGTTTAGGTTTTTTATAGCAATCGATCTATTTTTGAATTATATCAAAAAATAAATTGACATTTAACAAACAGTAAAAGTTATATTTTGTTATCGAGAATCTTCATAATTCTTGATATTTTCAAAACAATTGTTTTATTTTTTACATTATTGTTCAATTTACTATGCTGATTAAACAAATATTTTTTTTGTAATTCATTTTTTAAATTTATACGTGTAAGAAAAGTGCTAATAGAAAATAATGATACCTATAGTATCAAACTCATACTAGGAAACATGTCAACAAAGAAAAATAATATACCTTATGTTATTATCATAATTTTGACAGCTGTCAAATATGGCCTATTCAAATGATGGTACAATACCTACTTAGACAAGTACGATTTAATTTCTATGATTGATAATGATAAGTATCCATCCACGCACAGAAGCAGTGCAATGCAAATTTTACAGTCACAAATAATCGTAAACTCTAAATTTTAATTGTCATTCATATAAGATTTTTTCTTGCGCCTCATGTGATTCAGCCATCTCCAAGAAGGTGAATCAAGCGGAAATCAACAAAATTCATGTGCGTACTTTTACCTGCCAATCGTTTCGAAGGTCAACCTTATAAAGATACTATCTTCTATCAAAATAATATACCGACAAATGATGATTTAAACTATTCGACGTAGTAGGTTTCCGGGTGATAAGACGGCTATTTCTGACAGATACCTATGGCCGCGATTTGACAAGTAGATGTTAGAACTGTTAGAATAGTTCGTTTAAAAATTCATTGTTTTAGTTTTCAGGTGTTTAGCTCACTAGCGCATAGGTACGTCAATTTCGGAAGGTACAGTTCCATTGGTCCAGTATTTTTCCACGTTTTTACGTATTTTTACATAATATAATTTTTTAGTAATTTTGAGGAGGGATTTGCACCTCAAAAGATAGGAAGTAGGTACTATCACCAGCAAATCCAATTACCCATTAAAGGGACAAGGGATCAACTTATATAGATTTTTCACAGTTGAAGAAGTTGGATGTAGGTAATTCTGTGAATTGACAAACAGTATCTATAGGCAAATAATCTTTTGATCTGCTTATTACGATAGTTGATATCTTTTAATATTCGCCGCACCCTGTTTCAATAGTATTACTAATACGTACCTACTACCTAGATAGGTACTTACATAACATGAAAGGTGTGGTTTTTATAAGTAGGTAAATTACAATGATTATGATTACAATGATTTCAGTGATAAGTATTATTTTCCATTAGAATAAGGTGCAGCGATGTCGTATTTTAGGCAGGTATTGAATGAGATATTTTTCTGTTTCCGCCTTTGTTGGTATGTAAAGAAACAAGTACCAAAATAAACCTAGCCTAATTTTTTAAACTTAGCCTAACCTAATTCAGCAGCAGATAGAAAAAATTCCGAGCCACAGAAAACACTGTAGCAGTTGATATTAAATAGTTTTTTGGTAGGGTAATTAATTTTTATTTACAATATTGACAAAAGATAATTCCTGATTACGTCCCTGGTATTTTTAAAAATAGTTCGATTTTTTCCTCAGCGGTTGTTGTGATAGCTGACTACTTTGCTGACTACAGCAAAGCATAAAAGAGGGTTATGATTTTTTTTTAAATGCAGCAGTGGTAAGTTTAAAAAAGTAGGTAGATGTATGTTTTCGAGGGGAGGTGACCGTTTCTTCAGCGCTTCTCAAAACATTCTTCACTAATTCTCAGTTTTCAGTCGGCGGATTTCGATACAATGGTGGAAAATGACACTTCTGCCACTGGACATGGTTGTTTTGATCTTGCTTCCTTCTTAAGTCCGAGGTATCATTTACATTTGTATTTATCCGACTGCCTCAGAAGGAGGGTTATGTTTTTCGCGTGTATGTGTGAGTGGACTAGTACATTCTTTTTCACGGGTTACAGCACAGCCCAAACGGATGAGCAGATCTTGATCTATTCGTTGACACTGACTATTATTATAATGCCATCAATTCAAAATTGAGTCTTTTAAACTATAACTTTGAAATTCCCGCAGTCGGGTTTTTGTTATTTAATTTTAAAACATCTGCTTGTTTTAGGCTACTCGCCCACGTCCGATATTTGGTGTCCGTTTTTTTGTAGGAGAAAAATGGAACGTATTGATTGCAATGGTGTAACGCCCACATCCTACAAATAGTAGGTCAGAAATAAAATCGGTGAATCTCGACCGATCCGATTGCCGGTGAAAAATGGAACACTCTGAAATGTATGCGTAAACGCACACTACTCACCGACAGTCGGCCGCATGCACTTGCTAGGGAAGGAAGGGCATATCTCGAGAGTCGCATTTCTCGTACACATCAATATGCAGCATCAACATATTTCAAATTATTATTTTCTAGTAAAGACTCTTTTGCAAATTCAGATTAGTTTCATAATAAAATCTTTTCAGTATGGTATCAAAACTGTAAACTTGACAAGAAGACATGAATTAAAAAGAAGAAAGGATAGGTAAGTTGAAGTGGTTAAAAACACTTACCCGACTTCGGTAGTTTCAAAATTGTATTTTGCAATGGAAATCCGCAAGTTGAATTACATACCAAAATACATAATGTCACCGTAAAATTACAAACAACGGATTATAATCTATCTCGCTAAATTATAACCGGGTCGTTCAACGACACGAGGAACCCTGGTGTCAGAGTTTTGTAACTCTAGCGTCTAGATAATTAATAAGTTATAGAAAAATACTCTTAATCAAAGAATATTAATGGTTTTACGAGTATCACCCAGCCTGCGTCTCAAATAACCAAAAGTAAGAAATGCTCTTTCAGCTTCTATGCAAATAATTAAGAATGTTTTCATAGTTAGGACATATTCATAGGAAATGAACGTCGAGTTTTCGCCATTCAGAAGCAAAAGTTATTATATTTTTCGGCGTGGGTTTTCAATGTGCCGGATCCGCGGATCCGCCTTTTGAAGGTGAGGGTCACGCAAGGCTAAAAATAGCGCGAGATCCCGCATTGCGGGATTGCAATCCCTAGACGTGCTACTAACAACAGTCAAAAAGACGGACGTGTGCTTTGAGTCGGTCACAAAATCGGACATAAGAATCGGAGGAAAAATCTGAGCGACTATCGGTCCTACAAAAAGACTGACGTGGGCGAGCAGCCTTAGCCAAAGATAGTTTTAGCGTCTAATTATTATATTTTTAGTAGTTTACCAAGGAGAATTCTGTGACTGAAAAAGCGGACTGAAACCATTGATCATTGAAGCCCCGTTCACACATGCGACTTTTTTGTCGCCCGACAGTCGGAAATCTCTTTCAGTCTCGCCGGAAAGAGAAAGAATTTCGATTGTCGCCCAGCCAGAAAAAAATAGCACGCGGCCGAAAAAGTCGCATGTGTGTGTGAACACATTAAATGCCAGCATTAGTCAACACAAGGAACAACATTTTAGGAGTAGTAAGTCACTTTGCGGTTGAAAATAACGCCATTTTCCTTTTTAACGTCAGACTAGTCAAGTGTGAACGGGGATGTACCAAAACATTACGAAAACCATTTTTACAGTCATTCGTACATAATCAATAATCATCCATTAAACACCACACCACATACCATATAGCTGGGGAGCCGACGATGCCAAATGAGTACTGATTTCAGCGTTATCGAGGTAGTAGTTTAGGTGATATAAATAAACCGATGAAACCTAAAAATGTTAGTTCCTAAATGTGTATATGTTCTCAATACGCTTGGAGACACTGCTTTAATATGATGGCATTGTAGGAAAGGAAGGAGCCTACAATACATCTCTTGAATGTTTTATCAACTACTTATCATGCAGAGGGTGTAGGTATCACCTAATCTAATACCTAAATCTAGCGCCATTTTGCGGTAACAGTTTTCAGCAGCAAATAGAAAATGGACACTATCTCCATTGGATTAAGTTAAGATCGATGTTGAATGAGACATACACATTTATCACGCCTAAGTATATCCCATGCCGAGTAAATAATACGGCCATTTACACCACGTCTGACAAAAGTTTGAGTCATTCAGTAAGTAGAAAAAAAAACCTAGACTGTGTATCACCCTGTCGGGTTGTCAGCCTGTCGCCAAAATTGCAATACACATCAACTTTCAAATCCTTTAGCTGCTTACGACATCCACGGGAAAGAAATGGGGTGGTGCTATTTTAAGGCCACACGACACAAATAAAAGTCAAATACCTATATCATCTGATCAATATCACATTTGACGCAAGGTGCTGATAGCTGTATGTGATGTGGTGTAGAGATAGGCCTAACCTTGAAATCTTGAGCACTTTAGTGTAAAATGCTCTGTAGCATGAGCAGGCAAACCACAAAAACATTAGTGGGTATGTAGATAAGATATCTAGGTTCCTACCTACTCAGTTAGAAGTCATGGTTCAGGACCTTCTCTGATTGGGAGCAATTGTCAATTTCTCTACATCATAAGGAAATTAGATCACATACCTGTTAAGGAAACCGAGGTGACTTTACAGGTGGCTCACTCAGTACCCTGTTAAGGAAAGGGCATGCGGGGTGCCTTTACAGATGGCTCACTTAGTACCTTGACGCTTACTGACGAATACTGAAATCTCAGAGGAATCAAGGTAACTAGGAAGATGGTTGCCACGAACGTCATATTTCTTGTGTTAGATCTAGAGCTGTCTGGCTTTTTAACAAGTGACAATCGCGAAAATCGTACATAGGGTCGAGTGAACCTTCTGTAAACTCTCTATTTTGTGACTCTAACGTAAAATGCTCTGTAGCATGAGCATGTAAACAAAAAATCACAGATGGCAGTACCCAGTACATTAGTGAGTGTGTAAATAAGATACCTATAAGTAGGTAGGTATCTACTCAGTTGGAAGTCGTGATCCAGGACCTCCTCTGATTGGGAGCAATTGTCAATTTCTCTACATCGTATTGAAATTAGGTTAAGTAGCTATCTATCATAGACCCACAAGAAATATCTACTCACCTATTGGGATTCTCAATCGTCACACAAACACAAAAAGGTACTAAAATACAGTCCAGCAAAAAAGAGTAAGTAGAAATTAAATAAAATGGAACAAAAAAAAACATACTAAATTGTTGCCATTCATAGGCAATGTTGCCATTTAATTTTGAAATTTCATACAAAGTGGCGCCCTCATTTTTTGTCTACTCTTTTTTGCTGAACTGTAAGTACTTACATAATATCCTTCACATTTCTGCCGTCAAAAAATACCGAAGGTGATCAAACCAAATAATCCGTGTATTAAACTGATAAGATTAGACAAGCATATCTTCAAATGAAGGGCTTCTGTCGCGCCTATCGAATGTTCGAGATCGTGACTATTTCGCAATACTTGGTTGGGTAACTACTAAAAATCAAAAATTGTATGCTTAGATAACTTCGTGTGATGCCGGCTTAGAATAGCATCACCCCAATTCTACCTGTGGGTGTCGTAAAAAGCGACTGAGGGTTAATGCTCCAAGGAGTGGGCAGCAGCGATCCCTGTGAATTAAACATCTTGCACTGCGCTCGCCAATCCGCCTGCCAAGCGTAGTGAGTATGGCAATACCCCCCGTATGGGGGAGGCCCGTGTCTAGCAGTGGACTGTTGTGTCTGTAAAGGTAAGGTAAGGAATGCTTAGAACTACTGTTGAGAAATACTATAGGTAATCTTCATTCGCCATTTAAGGTTTCGTAGTCTACTACAAACTCTTATAGGCATTCAGTTCTTGTTATCCCTAGAGCAGCTATGTATATCTACATACCAAAGTAAATTCATACATTAATGTTTTATGTTGCTATCATAAATTATTATCAATGTTGAATACCTACCTGGAACAGTGCAAAGATAGGAAGTTATGATTTACATTTACCGACAATGTTCAGAAAAAGTTAGGTAGTGAGTATTTAGACTTAATAAAAATTCAAGTAGGTAGCTAACTATGCTGAATCAAAATTTTCTCATAATCATGAGATTGAGAATCACCACAATAACCTGTGAAATACAAAATCGAGGTATAATTTTGAATTGAGACCGCCTTTAATCTAGTTAATTGGTTATAGCTAGTACGCTAGTACTATTAATTATACTGTGGTTATAGGCTGTACGCTGCGCAGGCGCCGGTGCTGCCAACTCGACGCACAAAAATTTTGAAAATGGACTATTTTGAAAATGCATAAAATTACAATGCAATGATTGGTGTTATAAATGAAACATTTTGATCATTGGATTATACAATTCAAGGAATTCTTTGATTCAATTCAAGGAATGGTATCCATTAGTCACTAAACTACGCTTCGAACCCTTTTGTCCTCTTGATGGTGATGAAATGGGTTCCGATCCACGAAATTTTTAGCAATTGAAGCGAGACGATATCACTGTCATTCTTTTTGCCTTTTCTTTTGACCAAATTTTTAGAGGAATGCAAAACGGCCAATCCAATCATCTATCGAGACACAATCAGCAGAATTCGGAGTCTGGTTTGGCAACACCGCCGTAGCATGCGCGGCCGCAGACACAGGGGAGGGGGGTAGCAACGTCGCGGAGGGGGAAGGCGCGGGAGTAACACGGAACCCGTCCAACTTGCTCCCTTCGAGAGCGTCGCGAAATGCTTCCACCGAGCCTGACTCTGACTGCAATACCACAGGAACTTCCACCTTACACACTACAGCTTACTGCCCAATCTTCAGTGTAGCATCTCAGATAAAAAGCATGCTGAGCTGACCAGACCAGATGCAACTCTAAGCACTGTGGATAAGTCTTAAAATTCAGTGTATACCTTGCTATACATATTATAGCTGACCGTATGCAGTCTTTGGACTTTGAACATCTCTCTTTTTTGGAGACAGATCAGCTTTATCGACTTGATATACCTACTTACTTTACAAGTAAGTTACTTGTGATGTTAAATAGGACATTATTAGAAGTAAAGTCGAATTTTTAATTCTATTCACTAAAATGACAGATGCCGACAAAATAATGATACCAAGTACCAACTCCATATCACTAGTGACGTACTTCAGTTCGATTTTTAAGTTCAGGTTAGCTGATTCATTCAAACCTCATACTCAGGTCACTTACATTTATTTATTGATTTCCTACAAAAATTTTATACTCCTAACATAAAATTTTTGAATAAGTGTGTCACTTAGTACGGGAGACTCAATTTATTTATTTTCATATTTTGAAGAAAAGTTTCTAATAAATGTTATTCAGTTTTGTGAGAAGAACACGTCCTTAAAATTATTGAACTAATATTGTAACCAAATACACTTATTGATATAATAACTATGAACTATGTCACTAGATGAGTGATTCAATTTAATCTTTTCAGCACATCACTATTTATTTTTCCCAAAAAAGCGGCCACCCACCAAACGTCAAATCAGTGAATACAATTAGAAATTCGACTATAGGTAGTAGATAATATTGGAGTTTGATATCGTAGACTCCACAGTACCTTATCCACAGCGTAGATTCATCGTTATTTATCACTTTTATGTGACTGAAATCATGAATATTGACTGAAAACATAAAAACAACTTTCCTTATTTTGTTAAGTACTTATTTTGTAATGCGTATGATGAGTCAGGTTTGTTTGTTACATTAGTTGATGTTTTAACAAATACTACAATGAGTCAGTTCAGCAAATTCCCTAAGATAAAACTAGTAAGCCACACAATTTAGTTGGATAAGTACCTACCTAGACCTAGGTACTTACCACAAATGTCACTGAGTTGTGTAGGTACCTACTTAGGTACAATTTTGATATTTCTATAAATTTTCAGCTCGTTATAGCTAGGCAGTTAGGTACACTTAAGAGTAAATATAGAGACATAGACAGGTACTCGTAGCCGTTATACGGATTAACACAAAGAAAGTCGAAAAGTTCTTAAATCTCAACCCCAAAAAGGCCCTACTTGCTTGCCGTGTGACCGGCCAAAAGGCTCAATCATAAAAATGCGGCTCGCGTAAGCAGGCCATAGACATGCAGTCACCAGAATCGACTCGTTCCATCTTGCCCACACTTTCAACAACAGAAAACGTCAGAAAACAATCCAATATGGTCCTTAACACCACTCAACAAAGGTAGCCAAGGTACAAACGGCTTTTGTGAACCTTTTTTGGGTAAAACGCTTTACGAGGCCTAAATAAGCCCGTGATTGATGGGTACCAATATGTACGTGCCGTAAGAAGGAAGAATGGATACCGACCGTGAGACAAAATTGGTAACTATGCAGTTTATCATCGCTTTGGTTTTGAAGACAAACAATTACAATTAATAGGTAATGGATAGATTTCATATAAAACACTGTATTTTAGGTTTAATAATCTTTTAATAATACGTCCGTGCGGTAGACCTATGAGGTAAGACTTGGTCGACGGGAGCTTAGTCTATCTTACAAAGTGTTCCAAAACCAGATACTTATTTTCCTGTTAAATTACAGTTTTTGCACGAGTTGTCATATTTATTTCATCATAAAATAAATTGATAATAATAATTTTTTACAAAGATTTTCCGTGTACCTATGTTGTCATATTTATTTCATGAACTTGTTAAAGCTCCCGTTGATGTCTTTTGTATGAAAGAAAGCTCGGGAACTTGCAAGCTTTCGGAATATTTTACGTTTTGGTCATGTTTTGCAGAAAAAATATGCTCTTTTTAACGTTGATTAAGTAGAAAAAGATAACATTTTTGAAAGTGGATCTTTTCTTAGCAAAATAGATGATTTTAATACTATCAAATAGATCTAGGTAAGATTATTCTATTCTATTTACTAGCTCACGAAAATGAAATGACAGAATTTAGCTGATGAAAATGAAATGAAAGATTTAAATTTTTGTATAATCATCACAGGATCCTACTTTTGTGCTGATCATGCAGTTTCGGAGATACCTACATATCGTACTTAAAAGAGGTACGATAATAGCTGACGTCAATAGGTAAAAAGGTTACGAAATACCAATGATCATTCAGTTTTTATTGATATCATGATTACGATACACTTTTTTGACGAATGTTCTAAAAATATCTTGGACTGGGCAAAATACAATTTACTTACACCGCAGACCAACAACAGGTTAAGTCATTAGAATAGCATCACCCCATATCTTTCCCGTGGGTGTTGTAAGAAGCAACTAAGGGATTTGAGGGTTGATGAGTGTAAACCGGGGTCACTTTGAACCATGGGGTGATTTTGATCAAAACTTCCTGTTCACTTGAAATGCTAATTGCGTAAAACTGGACTTATTTTGGTAGTTTTTTTTTTTGCGATGACTACACTGATTATCTGTTAATTTCTTTTCTGCGGGGGCGCTGGACAAAATATGTATTTATTTTTGAAAAAACGCATGTTTTTGTTTTATATCGATTTATGGCAAAAAAAAGTGTTGCATAACTTTAGATGCGGCTTAATTAATGTAAGTATTACGATTTTTTTTTCTGAACTTTGTATAGTAGTGTATATTCAGGAACCCAAAACTCAAATTGTTATTTTCATAACATTGAAACTTACGGCACAGTGTCCTTTAATTTAATGCGGGGCGTCATTGATCCGGTACATAAAGTGTAGCGGGGCGTCATTGATCAAAGTTTATAAACATCAATAACTTTTGTTCCTGTTAACCGAGTTTGATTTTTCTTTTTGTTTTGGACAAGTTATTCGTGTTACTTTTGAATTCCATGCTAAGAAAAGGTAGTAGTAGGTAGGAAGGAGTAGGTATCAAAGTAACCCCAATATCAGTATAACTTTGATCACGCTGTTTTTATTTTTTTTCTCAATATCTACAAACATTTTATTTTTTATTTTCACCTCTTCTTAGAGATCTACAGTACTCCATTATTGCGTATTTTTGCTTATTTTTAGAACCATAGATTCAAAAGATACAAACAATTTAATTTCAAAATTAATCAATGTAACCCCAGTTTACCAGTATTGTATTTTAGGCGACAGGCTGACAATCTGGCACTATGGTGAATATGTATCACCATATTTGGTGATGGTGTACATCTTCTGAATGACTCTCAAAATTTTGTGTAAATGGCCGTTTCGTACAGCTGCTTACTTCGCAAGGAATATCTCACAAATAGCTACCTTGAAATTGAAAGACCGAGTATGCCATCGTTGTGAAAGGTATCACTATGTATATCATACAGTTGACTCTGGGCTCTGGAATTTCTGGCGGCTGACTCAGCTAGCACACAAGTGTCTCAGTCTTGCAAAAGTCACATTTTTAAGAATTCGTTATGCAGACAGACAGACGGGGTTATATTTTCCTCATGAAATATTTTGTGGTTGGCGCCTAACCATAAAAACTGCGTGACCTGCATAGTGTGGCGGGCGTATCATGATTTGATTTGCGTTAAAATAAATAATTAGTGTCATCGAACTGGTCAGTACATGATCAGTTTTTTAACCTTTTTAGCGTTCCTTGTGGATGCAGCATAATCTTGCATTGCGCTAGCCAACCAGCCTTGCAGCCTGGCACTGACACCACGAACCTCATCGGGGCTCAACGCATAAAGTGGACAAGGATTAGCCAGTTTAATTAATAAACTTATTTCAATACACATGCAAAAACATTCTCCTAAAACCTCAAAACATTATTAGCATTCCCCACCACGTCACATTACCCTGAACCTGTCAGATTAAAAATGCAAGATGGCGGCCGGCGGGCACGCACGCCTGCTTTCCAAATAAAGAATAGCCGAAATTAATGCAAAGCCGCCAAACCTGTTCGATTGCACAAGAACCGATCGCCAGGGGAGGACTTAGGACGAGAAAGGTCAAAGAGGGGGGGAGGGACTAAATATTTTACTAGAACTCTAAGTTCTGCCTGTATTGCAGTATTTTATCCAGGGAGGATTAAGACTGCTTGATGCCCTATCCGTATACAAAGTACGACTTAAGTAACGCGGTTTTTTATACATTGCATCGCCATAAAAAGAGCTGGACATTTAGGTAGGTAAAACTAAGAACTATAGCAACTAATACAGAAGTGAAAACCTTGTTATTGTTACTGACTTGCTAAAAATGGGGCATCAATCGGTTGCTTGGTGCTTCTTCTGGTGCCCCTCTGTGACGTGATGCCCTAAGCAATTGCTTAGAGGGTTAATCCGCCACTGATTTTATCATCTTGAAAGGGGATACTAATGTGTAATCTATGGGTCATTCTTCAAAGGGTCGAAAATTTCGGTCACAGGGTTGTAAATGCTAAGCTATACAAGTTTGGACATATCGATCGATTGGACATGATTTAACACTTCAATACCTATGTGGAATCGATTAAAAAGTCTTATATTATATTCACTTAGTATTTCAAAACCCAGTCTGAAAGTTGAAAACGGGAGGATTTTTGGTGTTCTCCGCGTGTCACACCTCGCACTAACTTTTTACAAATTATGATTTTACTACTTTCCTTATGTTTTGTACGTATCTATTGTATATCAAAATAATCGTCATAAAGCAATATATTAGGTGAATGATGAAGAAAATATGTAATGCGTGTAATTTTAAAAATAAACCCGAATATGTATCGGTCACACGATTTCGGACAGTTAGCCCAAGCGCGGTAAAATCGGTCATAACTTCTAAGATTATAACCGTATCCAGCTGAGTTTTTGTTCCTCAAATTATTATGATATTCTTCATTAATCAAACAGAGTGAAAGGGCACCTCAGTGCCCAGAACTAAAAATATTTCCATAAATAAAGGCTGACACAAGTTTTACTACCCTTGCATGTAAGTTACGTGGATTCAAATTTCTTCTAGAATTAATACTCTTAGAGATTCGTCTTTTACAGGGCTGATTTGTAATATAGTCGGGACTATTGGTCTATAATTTTATTTAGATTCAATAAAAGATGGCCGAGTTATTATCAAAAATACTCTGTTTTTGTAATCTGCGTGGAGTAATTTGCGTGGCAAAATACCCACGCAGCTTACAATTCTTCCCACGCAGATTACACAATGGTTCTAGAGTTAAAAAAGGGTTGAAATAACCATTTTAAATACTATTATTTTACCTAATATTCATTAAAAAACACATGGAAAGAATTCTTTTGACAAATATCATCAAGTTTTTGAGTTTTCATAACGTCATACTTTGGACATAGAATTTTTACCAATTTTGATGGATTTGAGTGCATATTTTGTCAAAACATACTGGACGTTGGCTCTATTCAACCACCTAATTATGTCTCGCAGCAATTTTTCGATGCCAGTGATCGTTGTCTCATAGGCTTGATGTGAATTTTGAGGCCAAAAGTAAAAACTGTAAGGTAGATCCGATAATATGCCAGCGACTGTATTGAGACAAAGTGCTCGTGATTTATCACTTGTGCTGACAATCTTGCTGAATTTATCTCCGCTTGCACTACCTATTTCTAAAAGAAATACAATGCCAAAGCCCCCTTAACTTGCTTATGTAGGTATCATTGGTTCATAAACAGGGCGATAGCGTTAACTCGATTTACTGTTACGTCATGGTGAGGAAGAAGGTCTCCATCAGACGCGTGTCATATAAGTCTGCAGCAAACACCTGCAGCTGACTTTTCTTTCTTTCGGATCCAGCCAGGGTCGCATAAGGCTTAGGCAACCCTGCGTATTCCATAACCGTGTCCTGGGCGACACAATGTCTGTCAAATCTTCCTGATATTATTTAAATCTACTGCAATTGACGGAGTTAGGCCATGGTGAGTTAACTTGTTAGTTGCCCCTACCAACTGCGGCCGTCAATATGACTTTCACCTAAGACTACTGGGAATCTTTTTGCGTAAGCTTGGGCAAACGTGGCGAACTTGCCACTTCGCTTGACATTTCGAAGGCTTTTAGCTGGAAAAGATCTGGCAGAAACCTTGACCTGGCACCTCAGAAAGCTTCCTGTTTATGACAACCCAGCTGGTTTTTGTAATCAATAACAGCTTTCTCTCTGAGCTCATGGCCATTGATGCCTGTGGTCCTCAAGGTTCTAGTCTCTCGGCGATTTTTTCCTTCAGAACAGCTTTTAACTACTTCAGTTTGGTATTCATAGGTGTGCAGAAGACAGTACCGTCACAGAGACATTGTCAAGTCCAAATCGGCAGAGCGGAAATTGCGTTCTATAGAGAAAGCCCTGGTCTCATTCAATGCTACCACGACACAGGAGCTTTATTGCATTTGAAAGTAGTCCTCTCGACTAGACAACTACTTTTCTGAAGTACACTTACCTATTTCTGTCATTGCGAATAGCTTGACTGGGCATTGAGTTGTCATCAATCCTGAACTTCGATTTCACTTTGGAGCCTAAAAATCACTACTTTCTTATAAAACTAAGCTTACAAGCTCACCCTTGAAACTAAATTTAAGTATCACCAATTGTTATTTATTATGTTTGCATTAAAGAATTCATATAAAACTCAAGCCTGATCATGTGTGTAGAAATCCGGCCACCCCTTGGATGACTTAGTCAATAAGTTGCTTTTGATTTGATGGAACTCAATACGACACATATCTGGTCTACACAGCCTTGCTTTTTGTCGAAAGATGGCCTGCCTAGCAGTCTTCATCATATTTTTATTCAAAATTATGCTAAACCAAGACCTCCACGACCTTATTCCGCCAGCTCCTTTCCACCATAGAACACCTGTAAGCATATTTGGCGGGATACCATCCATATTTAGTTGCCAATCCACCAATTCGGACTAAGCACTCTGAATCGTCTTTCATTATGTACACTGAAAGACAGAAACTAATTACCTGCATCTGTTGATTCCAAAATCATAAAACCTTATAATCTTTTTATGGTAGTAGTGAATAAAGACTTATTTTCCATGACCTGTCTCCACCACAGACTCCATCTTTGCCTTATAACCTAGACTTAAGTCAAAAATAATCATGTTTCAAGTAAAACTTATAGAAAACTTTTGGGGTGGGTGGGGTCTACCTCCTAGCGGTCCACCCCGGGCAACGTCCTCACAACATGTGTTGGCGGCTGAAGATCCCAAAAGCGGTGGTAGGCCATGAAAGGGGCCGCCTGGCTCGCGACCACCATCCCGCCGGAGTCCGGCGCCAAACAGCCTGCTGTGTTCCGTCGGTGTGGGACTGCCAGTGCCATTGGGGGGTAGCAATGTAGTCAGTTGCGCTGCCGGAACCGGTCTTTGTCTTTAGGTGATGCTGTATCCGGTAACTCGTTTTGGAGGGTAGCGGGATCCGAGGCACGGTCTCAGCCGTTGGCCGACCGCAGTCAGTAGGGGGCCCGACTTGCGCGCTAGCCACGCGCAAAGGCTGCCCCGCCAACTGTGAAAAATCGGTACACTCCACCGTGCCAGTTGGCGGCTGGATGGGAGGACCCGGTGGAGTGTTATCGGGGGCTCAGGCGTCCCGCAGTCTCCAAGCGAGTTCCCTCTGATCAGTTGAACCGAAAGGTACGAGTAGGGTTTCTAAGCAGCGCCTCGACTATCTTTTCTTTCCCCACAAAACTCTTTTAAAAACATGAAAAAGCTAAAAAGAAGAAAAAGTTTGACCAACGGCAGCACTTCCTCCCACTCAAAGTGCACCTCACGAACATCCGAGGTCTACACACAAACCTAGACCCGGTCCATCACCACCTGGAGACCGAGAAGCCGCACTTATTCTTCTTAACGGAGACGCAGATAGCAACACCGTTGGACGTGGCATACCTCAACTACCCTGGTTACACTCTTGAGCACAAGTTTAAGAAGCGTGCAGGGGTCTGTGTGTATGTTCGCGATGACGTTTGCTGTAAGCGTCTCCGTGGCTTTGAGAATTCAGGGTTTCCCGTGCTGTGGCTTTGGTTGACACTGGAGAGAAAACTCTATGCCAGTGTTTATCGTTCACACAGCGGAGATCAGGAGACGACTAGACTCATGGAGTACCTCTCTGAGACGGCAGATACAGCAATTCAGCGATATCCAACAGCAGAGCTTGTTTTCTGGGGACTTCAATGCTCACCATAAAGAGTGGCTGTTCCCATACCAGAAAACTGACCATGCTGGGCGAGAGGCGCGTAAACTAGCATTGGCGCTAGATCTCACCCAGCTGGTGGAACAAGCGACGCGAATACCAGATATCACAGACCACACACCCAATTGCCTGGACCTTCTGCTGACAACTGATCCGCACAGACATTCGGTTTCGGTCTCGGCTCCGCTGGGATCATCCGACCACTGTGTGGTGAAATCCGTGTCCATCTGCTCTCCTCCGGATTATACCCTAGGGGCACGAGGAGAGTATGGCGATACGAGTCAGCAGACTGGGACGAGATGCGTGCTTTCTTTGCTTCATACCCGTGGCGGCAAATGTGTTTCTCTTCGGAAGACCCTCATACGTCGCTGATGCGATCACAGCTGTAATCCGGCAGGGAATGGAATATTTCATTCCTTTCTCCGATATCGCTCGGTTATAAAGCCCAGCCTTGGTTCAATGCGGACTGTGCTCGAGCTGAGGCTCGTAAACAGTCCGCTTACGCTTGGTAAAAGCTCGTGATCGAAAAGTGCGAGCGAGAAGAGTGCGAGCAAAGAAGAGAGCATATAATGCCGCCGCCAGGTATTGCAAACGGGTGCTACGAAAAGCTAGGTTCGACCATATTAGCCGTATTGGGGCAAAGCTTGCATCATACCCACCGGGTAGTAAGCAGTTCTGGTCCTTTCGAAATCAGTCGAATCCAACTTCTGCCGTCCTCACTACCTCCAATGCAGAAACCTGATGGGTCGCTTGCCCACACCGCGGCAGAGAAAGCAAATTTATTTGCCGATCTGTTTGCGAGCAACTCTCGTATAGACGCTGGCTCGAAATATCCACCCACCTTACCTCACTGTGATTCTTTGATGTCTGAGATCACAGTGCACAATAAAGAGGTCCGTAGAGCCCTTCGCAGTCTGGACGTGAACAAGGCCAGTGGTCCTGATGGCATACCAGCAAGATTGTTGAGGTATTGTGCGCCTGAGTTGTCTCCTGTACTGACACGCTTGTACCGCCTCTCTCTCGTGTCAAAAATTGTACCAAAATCTTGGAAGCTTGCCAATGTGCAACCTGTGCCCAAGAAGGGTAGCCGTGCCGACCCTAGCAACTATCGACCGATCGCCATCACTTCCGTACTCTGTAAGGTTATGGAAAGAGTTCTGAACTGCAAACTGCTTTCGTACCTCGAAGACAATGATCTTCTCAGTGATTGTCAATATGGCTTCCGCCGAGGGCGTTCCACGGGAGATCTTCTAGTGTACGTAACGCATTGCTGGGGCGAGGCCATTGAACACCACGGCGAAGCAATAGCAGTGTCGCTGGACATTTCAAAGGCCTTCGATAGGGTGTGGCATGCGAGTCTGTTGAGCAAGCTTCCAGCGTACGGCATACCCACTGGCTTCTGTAGCTGGGTGGCTGACTTCCTGAGTGAACGGTCGATCCGAGTGGTCATAGACGGCTGCTCCTCTGACCTCAAGGCTATTGACGCCGGAGTTCCTCAGGGTCTGTACTCTCCGCGACGCTTTTCCTGCTGCACATCAATGACCTTCTATCTTCAGGAATTGTTGGGTACGCAGATGACAGTACTGTCACCGAGAAATATCTGTCCGGCGCAGGAGCCAGTGGTGATGAAATCCAAGATTGAGAAAGGCTATGATTGAGCGTACGAGCCTGACGTTAAGTAACGTCTCCCAGTGGGGCGATGACAATCTCGTCAGCTTCAATGCTTCAAAAACGCAGGCGTGTCTTTTCTCCGCAAAAGAGTCCTTTCACCTTTTCTCCTACTTTTCGGGGTACATCTGTTCCAGTGACCAACACTCTTCAACTCCTTGGCATGGAGTTGTCCTCTGACCTCAACTTCGGCACCACCATCGAGTCCAAGGCTCAAATTGCAGCTAGAAAGTTGGGCGTTCTGAATAAAGTCAAGCGGTACTTCACGCCTGAACAGCTTCTAACTCTTTATAAAGCTCAAGTCCGATCTTGCATGGAGTACTGCTGTCACCTTTGGGATGGCTCGGCTAAATATCAACTTGCTGCACTGGATTCGGTGGAACGCAGAGCCAAGAGATTAATAGGCGATAAAAAACTGGTGGCGACCAAGCTTCACAGCCTGGCTCACCGCCGCAAGGTTGCTTGCCTATCGGTCTTCTACAGATTGTACTTCGGAGAGTGTGCGCGTGAGCTGCATGAGCTCATACCACCGTCTCCTTTCTTCCATCGGACATCCAGACGCACGGCCGGCTACCATCCGTTCTTAGTTGATATACCCACATTACGCACTAAGCGCTTCAAATCATCTTTCATTATGCGCACGGCTAAAGAATGGAATTCCCTGCCTGCGTCTGTATTTCCGAGTGCATATAACCTGAATCTCTTTAAGTCTAGAGTGAATAGGCATCTTCTGGGCAAGCTCGCTCCACCGTAGATCCCATCTCTGCTCTAGGTAAGATTGGGGTCAAGTAAGCCCATCATAGATAAAAAAAAAAAAAAAAAAAAAAAAAAAAAAAAAACTAATAGAAATACAAAGATAAAATTGGCTATGTAATCTGCGTGGCTTGATTTGTAATCTGCGTGGCACACAAAATTTCAAAATTAAATTTCTCGAAAAGTAATTGTGATAGCAAAGAGCACCAAACTGTTCTATAATCGTGAAAGTATACAGAATCATATTTCATTGTCATCATCTTCAAATTGCTTAAATTAAAATTTGCCACGCAGCTTACGCGGAGAATCGAAATCTGAATAATGACCCCTATGATCTTTTTGCCTAATCTTGTTTTAACACACACCATACTTCTACGTAACGGTTTTACGAGGATTTGTTGCACCTATGTATTTTTTCTACAATGCACGTTAGATCTATACTTTATTGATCAAAGCTTGTTTTATCAAAGTATGCTACATCTATACAGCCTAGTAACATGCAATATGTATAGGGTTCTGTTTTGTTTTTGAACCGACTGCCTCAGAAGGAGGGTATTTTATTCGAGAGTATGTATGTATGTGTGTGGACCAGAATATTATTTTGGACCTATGTTGGACCTTCCATACAAAATTTGCAGTTTTTTTTGTATAATTATTATTAAAATAATTTAATTGCACCTAATAACTAGTTATTTCAATCGTTTATACTTAATTAAAACACATAATAACAACTGCAAATAGGTATACCTACCTATTTGCAAACCTGCAAATAGGTGTACTTATAGGTACTACAACAAACTAAACTAATAAAAACTAAAATTCCGACTGGATTTTTAATTTACTGTTATTTATTGGTTTCAAATTCGTTATTTTCGATTTATGAATTTTAGCATAGCCAGTGCCACTCGCATTGCTAGGACGAATCTAACAACACCTCATAAGTCAACATCCGTCAAGCCGTTTAGGCTGTAGCCCGTAAAAAATAATATTCTGGTCCACACACATACATACATACTCTCGAATAAAATACCCTCCTTCTGAGGCAGTCGGTTCAAAAACAAAACAGAACCCTATACATTTTGCATGTTACTAGGCTGTATAGATGTAGCATTACTTTGATAAAACAAGCTTTGATCAATAAAGTATAGATCTAACGTGCATTGTAGAAAAAATACATAGGTGCAACAAATCCTCGTAAAACCGTTACGTAGAAGTATGGTGTGTGTTAAAACCATAGACTTATATATATAAACTAGCGTTTATAGACCAACTGACAGCTCGATCTCGCGTGACCAATTTTGGTTTTGGCGCGTTTATCTCAGCTAGTGATGTACATTATTCAATTTCGAGGGTTATCGATAATTTCAAATAAAAAGTTGTATGAATGAAAATTTCAACTTTATTTATTTGTTAAATTGAAATGTCGACATAATGCTTTCTTTGATGCGGCGGGACGTTTCCTTTTTTGCAGTCAGCTTATTTCCTTTCGTAGGTTTCCTACGTAGGTTTCTTTAAAGAAATATCTGAGAAGGTTGTTCGTAAGAATCCTGGGCAATTGGCGCTATCTTCACATATAATAATAAGACGTGCGAAACGAGAAATAGAATGACATCTGTCAGACAAGTGGTTGCCGTTGGTCATCGATGCAATGCGTGTCTTACATATGTAGACAGCGTCTCTTCTGTTTCATAATGTTATATGGAAACGGTTTCGAGCGTTGCTATCTCTCTCGTCTCACGTGTTATGTCTAATGTCTTACGTCTCATGTGCGAAGATAGGCCTGAATTTAAATAAATATTAAAATAGAATATCCAACTTTTGAAAAGTTTTTATTTGAGATCTTTGGTCACTGACATTTAAACAGCACTAATTTGTTCAATTGCTTCCTTACAGTTTTTTTTATTTTCGATTTATATATTTATTAGCTTTTTACTCTTTGTGATAGACGAACACTGCACAAACACATCTTTCTTCATCCTTTAATGTTGAGACGTAGATGAACTATGTCACGGTTTCCTTACGATGATGCGAATCTCTCGTTAATACGACCCTGAAAATAATATTCATAAGTATTTCGTATGAGTCACCGAGTCGATCTCTAATAACTGGATCTAAAGTTAATCCGTTGGACGTAGTTGTAAAGAATGTTACATGTATTTGTCAAAATTTTATGTCAGAATTGTTCAAGTACCTATTTAGCGAATTATTAAAATTCACATATTTTTTTTGTTGTTATATCATTCAAAGTATGTAAGGTACCTCTAGGTAACTATCGATAACTATGTCGATAAATTGGAGTCAATCCCTGGCCTAAATGCGAAATTATTTTATCCCCAAATATAACGAAAATTACTTATTAATACACTTTTACATATCGAAAATACGAAAGGAAATATAAAGATATGCGTATTTTATTATTTTACTTACAATAAAAGGAACATTTAAACAAAAAATTCACGTGTAATCCCAGTGACGATTTTCGGAGAATTTACCTGTGAAATGTGCAGTTTTCCGTGTAAATGTGAAGATTCGCACCAAATTAGCATCCTGAATACATAAGTATTGTTGCACACTAATCAAATTATGAAAATAAATCGGGATTTCTAAAAAAAAACACCAAAATAATGTACAGGTAAAAACCAGCGGGTTGAATTGGGACGATCTGTCATACAAAACAGGTTACAGTGACATAAGGTTCGCTATTCTTTTCTATCTCACTGAGTTTCCATAAATCATTTTCTTCTCTTTTGCACACTATGTTCGTCTATCGTTTCTATGTCTATGGTTAAAACAAGATTAGGCCAAAAGATCATAGATTACACATTAGTATCCCTCTTGAAAGAGTTGTGTAGAAACGTACTAAAGGTAGCCAAGTAGCAGTAAAAGTTTAACGATCATTCGCACATCGTAAAGACTAACTAAAACAGATAGGGATGACAATAAATAAGTATCTCCTGGACGCGGTGCTTATATTTTGGTAAAAACTAGAATGGACTAAAGGTATGTTCTTCTATACTGATATGTTTAATTTACACTTTGTGCAGTTGTTTATTTAAATAGGGCCTGAAAAGTTTTATGCCGTATGGTGCCGGCTTAGAATACACCCCGTGAGCGACTGAGGGAGTTGATGTGTATTGCAATTTTAGGTGAAAGGCTGACAAACTGTCACAATAGTGATACAAGTCTTCTGAATGACTCTCAAACTACTGTTAGATGTGGTGTAAATGGTCGTTTTTTACAGACTTTTACGCTCTGCCTACCCTTATGTAAGGTAACTGCAAATATTTTAAGGGGGAACCAGCCCATTAAACTAAACAACTTTCCCCGAGGAACCTAGGTCGAAATGTGAAAAAAAAAATTTTTTCCTCCCACACAAATTGACTCTGTCAGCTGGTTGGTACATTTTGTATGGGAGGTCCAAAAACTGTTTTCATATTTCGATATATGTTCCTTAGGGAAAGTTGTTCAGTTTCACGGGCTGGTTCACCCCTTAAAACATTTGCAGTTGATTTTTTTACATACTGTATGTATGCATGTCTAAAAAGTTTTAAAAACGTGGCCCTTTACTGAGTCCCTTCCTGTGTTGAAGCCTGCGGCCAGACGACACGATCGAGCCCAGACTACAAGATATTTTGGAAATTGCTTTTGGAAATCTAGATAGCTGACGCTAAATATTTTGATAGCAATTTGAATAATAAACGAAAACTTTTTTTATCGTTTTACAAAGCTCAGTTTTATTAATACCATGATATACAACAACAGCTATATAAAAACAGTGTACCTACTGCTAGTGTCCTCCTATTTATTTTATTATCTACTTTAAACTACAAATTGTTTTTCTAAAATTATCCTCCTTTCTAAATTGTTGCATAACTTCAAATTCGAGGGTGGGGTCCGACCTATGACACAGGTTTTATCCTAGTTTAGGCTCCTGTCTCCCAATCACAGATTTATACCTGAAAATTTACGTTGAACAATTGTTTATGTGAAATTATTGATGTCTTTGGGAGAAAATTAAACAATGTTTATTTTTTATTTATTATTACTTATTTGGAGGTGTGGCAGTCAGATTAGAGAGCGCAGTGCAAGAAGCTGCATTCACAGGGTCTGCTTGCCACCCATTCCCTGGATGGATTTCTCTTCTCCCTTGGTCGCCTTTTTAGACTCCCACGAGGAGAAATATGGTAATGGTATTGGAATTTTTAATGCACTCACAGTGCTATATTATTCTCATAAATTAAATAATGAGAAAATTGAAAAATTCAATAGCGACCGCCGGGACTTGAACCCGGGACTGTGGATCACCGTTCCACCGCTCTACCGACTGAGCTACGGGCGCCTAGCGGACCCTGTTGAACTTTTCAACCTCTTGATGCTCGTCTTGAAGCGACGATTAAGCGACATCTAGTAGTAGTTTTTACAACTAAATACTTTGGTTAGTCCACGTTACAGTAGGAATTCAAACCATATGATGAAGCTTTTTAGCTTAAACTAATGGTATTGGAATTTTAATGCACTCACAGTGCTATATTATTCTCATAAATTAAATTAAATAATGAGAAAATTGAAAAACTACTAGATGTCGCTTAATCGTCGCTTCAAGACGAGCATCAAGAGGTTGAAAAGTTCAACAGGGTCCGCTAGGCGCCCGTAGCTCAGTCGGTAGAGAGGTGGAACGGTGATCCACAGTCCCGGGTTCAAGTCATTGAATTTTTCAATTTTCTCATTATTTAATTTATGAGAATAATATAGCACTGTGAGTGCATTAAAAATTCTAATACCATTAGTTTAAGCTAAAAAGCTTCATCATATGGTTTGAATTCCTACTGTAACGTGGACTAACCAAAGTATTTAGTTGTAAAAACTACTACTAGATGTCGCTTAATCGTCGCTTCAAGACGAGCATCAAGAGGTTGAAAAGTTCAACAGGGTCCGCTAGGCGCCCGTAGCTCAGTCGGTAGAGCGGTGGAACGGTGATCCACAGTCCCGGGTTCAAGTCCCGGCGGTCGCTATTGAATTTTTCAATTTTCTCATTATTTAATTTATGAGAATAATATAGCACTGTGAGTGCATTAAAAATTCCAATACCATTAGTTTAAGCTAAAAAGCTTCATCATATGGTTTGAATTCCTACTGTAACGTGGACTAACCAAAGTATTTAGTTGTAAAAACTACTACTAGATGTCGCTTAATCGTCGCTTCAAGACGAGCATCAAGAGGTTGAAAAGTTCAACAGGGTCCGCTAGGCGCCCGTAGCTCAGTCGGTAGAGCGGTGGAACGGTGATCCACAGTCCCGGGTTCAAGTCCCGGCGGTCGCTATTGAATTTTTCAATTTTCTCATTATTTAATTTATGAGAAATATGGTAATCTTCTGACCTGGCACCACATCTTATTGGATGTAATTTAATTGAATGCACACTTATTATTACTCCTTTATTCCTTGCGGGGTAGGCAGAGTGTAGGTAAATGACGTACCGCAAAAAACGATCTTTATCGCCACGTCTGACAAATTTTTGGGAGTCATTTTAGAATACTGTGCATTTGTTTTTGGGTCAGGTTTACAGCTCAATTCTTTATCTATAGTGCAAGCCCCCGGAGTCGTCGAACGACCCATTACATTACTTATGTAGGTAATGTAAATTGTAGATTCATAAAACGGTCCAAGTTATGTGCAATACCACCCAAACAGCGCTGGAATGCATATCGGAGCCAGTCGGCTATCATCGTAAAACGGAACGACTGTAGTCTATAGCCATAGTCTAGGTACAGCCTATTCGCCTTTTCTCAGGCACTAGACGCAGGGCTTAAGGGCTTACGTGTCCATTTGATAGGACGATGGCTCAGAGTAAGGGTATCCCTCAGAGGAAACCTTACAAACAATCAGAATGAAGCCAGGAGACAGTAGCAAGAGTTTAAAGCCCCGATTCTTTATTTTTTTGGCCAATTAAATACTAAGCTGATATCCTATTACAACAATAACTCAAACTTTAGTGGAATACGAAACGTTTTTTGAATAGCAGAATTAAATCAATGAAGTGGTGGCAAACTCGTCGTACAATCAAAAATGGCGTGCATATGCAAAAATACGAGTAGGTACGGATTTAAAATGCATAAGTATAACAGGATTCAAAATTCTATTTAAACACTGAAGTGCTTTGTTAGCTCGTGCCAAGTATGATTGCGATGAGTTTTTGTCTTGGTTTTTGTTGACTATCATGGTTGTTCATAAAGTTCCCTCTGAACATTCCGTTGCTCTGAGCATGCTGGTTGCTAAGCGGTACCGGTTTGATGAGAGATTCCTAGTGCATAAGTATAAGCACTAGCTAGCTAGGTAGATAGCTAATTTGATTCTTAGAAAATGAGCGGTGATACGTATGCCGTGCGGCATAGAATGTCGTAAAAGGCGGCTTAGGGACAAAATGTATCCAGGGAACAGGCGGCTGCAGCAGACCCTGTGAATGCATCGTCTTGCACTGTGCTTGTCAACCCGCCTGCCGTGTGACGTGAGTGTAGTTCCTCTTCGTTGAGTCGATGGCAACAGTTATATTTTCTTTAACCAATATTTTGCAACTGAGTGTAGTAGTAAAATATATTTTCTTTCATGATATTTTACAAGAAGAGTATAACTCGATTTTTATAACTGTGCGTTTGGAGCTGTCAAACTTTGTATGGGTTTTGACAGTTCAAGTGTCAAATCGTATAGAAAGTTTGACAGCTCCAAACGCACAGTTATAAAAATCGAGTTATATCTACGATTTATCGCTGAGATAAAGTGTACCTATTTATCAAAAACCTTGGACAAATGGAGACATAAAAATAAAATAAAACATTTTATCGTGTGATATCTAAATCTACACATGGTTTCAACATTTTCCTTGGGCCTTGTCTAACTTGATCATCACAAATTCAGATAAAGAGACATCATCATTGGTATTATTTACGAAGAAAATGTAAGTAGGTAGGTACTTAGGTTTTACTAAGTAAATAGGTAGGAAGATTGGATGAGACTAATATTAAAGCAAGACTATACCAGCCAGCCGTCTCTTTTTTAAATGCTGTAAATCGTTTGTATGAAACTAGGGAATGCAATCCCGCAACTAAATGTCAGTCCCGGTATTTGCGGTGAAACTAATATGAAACTACCAAAGCCATCTAAAAAGCGATCGACCAGTCGCGGATTAACCCTAAATCAAACATCACGTCTCAGGGGGCACCAGAAGAAGCACCAGGGCCCCAAGTCTGGGACAGTCAACTGTCGTTTCATTGCCACTGTGATTTTCCATACTAAAATCAGCAGTACCGCCTCTGCGATTGACAGACAACTGAAACAATTGTCATTAAACAGACTTCTGACCCTGATCGGGCTCGTTCCACCGTCTTCTCGATTTAATTTCAATAATGTACGGTCGTCCAAAATCCAAATACGCCATATTTTACATCTGTGAAAATCATACTAAGAAGACATGACAACAAAGAAAAATAAAGCTAATGTCAAAGCATTAACATGATTTTGACTGCTGTCATATGGTCTATTCGAGCGACCGTACTGTAGAGCCAAAAGCAAACCGTAATAAACTGAACACAATGATATTAAAGATGTTTGTGGCGATATGATAACCTGGGTAAGTGGGTCAATTGCGACACTACTGTGAGGATGAGATGATGTCGTTGTGTCGCATTCTTAGAGTATACAGGGTGTTAATTTAAATGCGCGCCATACCTTCAGGGTAGGTTAAGTATCGATTGAGGATGCCGTAAAAAATAGAGATTCAATAGTGCTGTCACTGGCGTTTTGCCCGAGACTTGCTACTGATAGACAGAGTTGTGTGCTGACTACTGCCAACCCCGTTCTAACTTTTTAGGCGCACTCTATAGCAGCTTGCTTATGATATACTCTAAGGTCGCATTCCATAAGGCGCAAGCCCTACAGAGGAGACGTGAGACGTAAGATGGGATCTATCAAACAAGTGATCGTCGGAGACGTGAGACGTGCATCACGTGCAACATCGCGCGCGACGCTTAATTAAAACAGTAGTTTGCATATAAAATCCAGTTTTGGGTTTTGGTAAATAAACCATCATAAATTAACCGTGTTATCCAATTCTTTGTACCTATTGTTTTTATTTAACTAGCATTACCGACCTACTCATTAGTAGATAATTTGTTATTTGCATAACTAAATGCTGTACAAATAGGTAGGTAGTTACAGTAATTACTGTGACTGTTCGTTTCGTTTGTTTGTTTTGTATTTTTACGTAATGAATTTATGCGACTGAAAAATGGGTCACTAAACCACAATATAGTATAAGGTCCTATTAAATTCAAATAAAATAGTTTAGGGTATGTTCTACTCGTGAAACTGAACTACTTTTCTTAGTAACATTTTTCCGAAACATGAAAAAAAATTGATCTTAGATTTTGGACCTCCCATATCATACAAAATGTCCAAATGTCCAAATATTTTTTCGTATTTCGGCATTATGTCTACAAAAAGTTGTTCTGTTTCCCGAGTAGATCGTGGTAGAACATACCCTGAAAATATTTGCAGTGAGTTTATTACCTATATTTTTATACTTTTTTACTTGCCTTGTACATACGAAATCTTGCTTTTATCTCTTGCGGGGTAGACAGAGCGTAGAATGTGTGTGACACATTGGGTTTCGCTGTGGAAACATCAAACAACAAACATTAAAACATTACCCAATAGGTACAAAAAATAATCTGTAGGTAGGTGATAGAAAACGCCTACGATATACGACATTCTTTTCCCATACTGTCAATAGCCGTATGGCCTACATATTTGCCCATTTAAAATGCCCATACAACAAGTGCCTACATATATCAATACCACTCTGTAGATAGGCTTTATTGCGTTAGAATAAGGTGCATATTTGCAGTGTACCTATGAGAAGTATTATGCAATGTAAAGCCACGTCATGTTATCTACTGAATTGGTTGTTACGTTGATTGTGAATGCTCGATCGGCATTTCGACCCGGAGCGGAGTCAAGTGTAGTATAGTAACTAATTGGTAAAAACATAATTTTTAGTCGGGTGGGACAGCGAGTCGTCGAATTACCCACCGTATTGCATGCGCACCAAATAGGTAATACAGGGCGTAGAGAAAATCTATGTCGCGTGGTCGCATGCTAAGGGGACTGGTATCGGAGATTGAGAACATGTCTTCGACAGCTTAACGTGCTTTTTTCAAAACACAGAACCACAAATTAGGGAAACGGCGCGCGCGCGTGTTATACCTACAAATGGCTCACTCAGTAAGTAATAGCGACGATTTTGACGCTTACTGACTTTAACCTATGTATTCTGTGCTTTAACTGGAAATAACCGGAATCTCAGGGGAAATCAAGGTTACAGAAGTTGGTTGCCTGCCACGTACTTCATATTTCTTGGATTGAAATTGGCTTAGAATCATATGACGTTTTTGTATCAGATGTTACTGTTTTGATATTCTTTTACTTTGAGATTGCTGACAGTAGCAACCCTGGCGTAACAAATGACAATCGCAAAAATCATGAATAGGGTCGAGTGAACCTTCTGTAAACTCTCTATTTTGTGGCAGAACCATCAGTTTTGTTTCTTACTAACGATCCGATCTGATGCCTGCAACCTGTAATCCTGCCTTGCTGATAATTCCCTGGATTTATACTTTTGCCGCATTTTATGACACAATATGGATAGAAATGTGGTGATGCTATGTCAAGACGGCATCGATTCACGTATCGTATTGATCATTTATGACAAGTGTATTAGTTTAATCTACAACTTAGCCACTACGATATGGTTCGGTGACTGTACAGATAGACTTAAAGGTAGGTAAGTACCTACAACGGATACCTATTGTTTTACAAAGAAATTGTGATAAATTTTCCTGATTAGTTTTCACCTATTGTGAATCATTTTCCAAAGAAATAATTATTCAGATGATTACCTATGTAAAAGTTATGCTGGTATACCTGTTTTCCTCCTATTATCGAATACGAATCGTCTAATGGCTCACAGATAGGGTGTATTGTCTAGGTATAATCTATAAATCTACATGCCCAGGAATTTCAAAGTCTCTGTCTCTGTCTGACTTTTATTTGGCCTCGGACAGGATTCTCTCTTTTTACAACTTCGCCTACACAAAATCGGTAACAAAACCATATTAAAAGTCCTTTTTGATAACTGTCAGTTTCATACTAACTAACAGAGTAATAATGCGTAGGTAATAACTAGTATCCGTCGCAGATTTTCAGATTGTTTAAATATGACATCAAAGAAGTCATACCGCGTGTCCCATACAAATTCCGCAATGTACCTACCTATGCATCAGACAAAATATGCACAAAAGTGTCATTCTCATGCAAATTCTGCGGGTCTGCCTTCTTCATCTTGTCATGGGTATTTTAATGGCAGCCCAAATGGCTACATCGGTTGTTCTTTGGTTGACTTTGAAATGGTTATCGGATGCAGGTGAAGGAAGGGTTGGGGCAAGAAGTGCGATTTGGTCTGCGTGCGAGTATGCTGCGGTTTTCTCAGGGTTTCCTTTCAAAAATTCTAAATTCAAAATATTTAATTCCAAAAAGAATTCAAAAATATCACATATTGATAGTCATTTCATTACACAGAAATGGATAGGTAGTCATTGCAAAGAAGAGAAATTCGCAAGGCACAATTTTCTCTTTTAACTTATAACAATTTTTTGTTCCTTTCCTAGTATAAACGCGGCTCGCGTTGAATAAAAAATAAAAATAAATGTACTGCCTCGGGGGCTCGGGGCTGGCCAGGCTAACCACACGGCATGTAGCTTTATGATCTTGTGTCACATAGCACAATGTCACTTCAATGACAACCTAGTTTCCAGGGCAAGATTATCTAGCAACATGATAGCCATTAATCAGTAATTAACAAAGACATACGAGCCGTTACTGCTCTAATAATCATTAATCTACGACCCAGTTATGCATGAATCATGATATCTTCATACCTACCTAGTGTGTTATCATATCATCGTAAATATTAAGATATAGCAAGATAGTAACATCAAATAATCAAAACCATGACATCCCATATGACATATGATAGAAGTGTAGGTAGAGTATGGAAAAGTGCTAATTTATTTACAACTATTTTTTGATTAGGTTTATGGCTGGAACACTTCTCCTTATTTTTATACCTCAAGTTCAAAAGTTCAGTTACTTACGTGTAGCTTTTACTATCTAAATCTACTTGTTCTATCTTAATCTAGGTATAGGTGCTGATTATTGGCAAATGTGGACATCAATCGATTACGTACGGAGGAGCTTGTAGGTATACCTTTCTACTAAAAGATCAAACAATATACCTACGGGGTGTTAGGGACGGTGTAACGAAAACTTTGCAGGCGTGCTCAGACCATGAAACTGAACAACTTTTACTATGGAGCCAATGGTGGAAAACGAAAAAATAAATCCGACCTCCCATACAAAGTCAGTCAGCTGATCGTGAATTTTGTATGGGAGGTCGGAAATTTTTTTTCGTTTCCCATCATTGGCTTCTTAGTAATAGTTGTTCAGTTTGATAGTCTGATCATGCCTGCAAAGTTTTCGGTACACCGTCCCTAACACCCTGCAGAAACATAAGTTCGAGTTAGCCACCTACGGATCAACCTGTACCTTCTAATCATTGCTAATTAATAGCTTGTATGGCAAACCATCATAGCTTGATACTTTAAATAGTTAGCTCTAGCTGCCCGAAGTAGGTACTTACACCGTAAGAATATTCTTTTTGCGCAGGAGTTGGCGACGCGACACTAGACAAGGCCGAACCAATTGCTGCCCCTCAATTGGGGTTACTACAGTGGTTCACACATTTCCCGCTCGACGATGCGATATTTTTCCGCCCTAGGGTTAAAGGCGATTGCCCCGCATAGGTACAAGAAGCTTATCATCGTAGAGGACGAAACTCATACCGAGTTGTCGTAAGACACTCATGAAACCGATGTTTTGCAGATTCTCGCCAGAGGTCCGTATGGACGCAGTTTCTAACTCCAACTATGGTAAGGTCACTTCCTTACCAAGAGCTGAATCAAAAGTGAAACAGTTGCCTACTTGTGTTGCAAAAATACTTCTCGTCTTTCGATCTCTATTACTAGTTCAGCTTAAAAATGTAACTTAAGGCCGCTATAGAGGTTTTCACGAAGCCCATACAATTTTCCCTGCCAGACCTCTCGGAGCGTCATTTTGCGAAAAACATGGGGATGTTTGAATATTTTTTACAGTGATATTATGAATAAAAATAAATATATTTTTCTGCAATTAGATTAAGTACATCTTCTTAAATAACATATATTTTTTTTAAATCTTTACTACTATTATTTTTTCATACAGAAGCCGTTATAATGGCGCATTATTTTGCAAAAAATTGTATATAAAAACGTGGTATTATTCTATATTTCAGAATAAAATTGTAAAATGTTCACTGTAGACTTTGTTCTCATATATATACTCTATTTTTTTGTATAATTGATATTTTTTTACAGTGAACCAAAACTCTAAAACTCACGCTTGATTTGAGGTCTTTTCCTGAATTTTGGTTTTGTCGCTTTAGATATCGCTGTTTGTAACAGGTTTAAAACTAAAATGTTAATATTTACATTGTACATTTTGTAGATGAAGATATGCTTGATTAAATGTACAAGCAACAAATTATTATTACATAACGGTTTTCGAGAAACTCACATGTTTATAAAGCCAATATTTGCAAATTTGCTAGAAAAAATTGAATGCGCTCTTAACTACATAAAGACGAAAGCTAAAGAAAGAAAAATCATAGCATGTAAACCCAGACCACATAAATAAGTACGCATAAATAAACCACATTTGACGTCTGTTAAATCCATACTAGAAGAGATGTCATCAAAGACATTTTATCCGTACATACCTTCGAGCAACGCGATTTTCCGTCCTGTTATGCATAGAATTAACTTGAAGCTGATACTTAACTGTCAAACATGGCATCTAAAATTGGCATGGCTGTAGCATATAGGAGCACTACCAAAATATCCGCGCGCCGTTTCTATAATTTGTGGCACTACCTCACGAAGTAATTTAACACACGATTTGGAAGTTTCTTTTGGTACTTCGACATGCGGTTTCACACTCCTTTTGTCATTAACACTGTACCGGCAAAAAACGCAAAAGCTTGCAGCATGTGTGTAAACCACCTTAGTTCGTAGCTTGATATATGGCGTCCAGTTACATAGTCAATGGGAAGTGTCTATTGCCAAGGAAGTCTATATTATATACCTACGTATGTGTCAAGTATGTTTATGTTTTACTACAATGGACACTACCTTTAAATAGGCACACTACCTTGGCAAGCATGTTCTAATTCCAACATCGTCTGCATCATCACTTCCCAACAGGTGAGATAGAAGACAAATGCGGGCCTGCGGGTACATAGAAAAATGGAACCTAAAGAAAACTGTTTTGGGACTTGGGAGGAATTAGTAAAGACAAAATAACAACATCTCCTGCGTGTTATCAAAGACAATAAGCTATAATTGAGGGACTAACCTTTGCCCCAATTCAGACTTTGACCGTGTACGTACTATCAATGATTGATATTGTGATAACAGTAATATTACGTAAGTAGGTATTAGAAGTCTCCGGCAGATTTTATGGCTACGACTACGAGATATCTACACTAGAATGTGCGAAAAACCTTCGATATAGGTAGGTACCTACTTAGTTTCCAAATTCCAACAATTCTAAATTACGGGCGAAACTACCTTTCTACATAGCTTCTAAGTACCACTTCTACATAATTTCTACATAACATAACCCTTTCTACATAACTTTGTCACATAAAATTTGTTCTCGCCAATCACACGATAAGAAGAAGAACACCTCTTATAATCAAGAAGACCATTCACAGCATTCACGGCCGTATGGCGCTTCCTTTCCCATTTGGTGGTAAACTCATGTGAAAGAAGTAGGTAGATGTGTTAAACAAGCAGATGTGTTAAAAAACAAAAACCCGACTGCGGTTATTTTAAAGTAAAACATACCTAACCCTCCTTCTGAGGCACTTTACCTCTGCCATACTGCCGCGAATGCAGCGAGTAGTCTTGTCAGCTATAGCCCTGTTATCTACATATTGCGTAGGCAAGTCACCTTCAAATGTTGTTGATATTGTGTTTGAACTCTACTCTACTCTTGACATCGTCATCCTGCACCTGTCACAGGAGGTGATGTGATGAATGAATCAATGAATGCAGAATATGCATTTTCCTTCCTGCCTAGCTGCACTACGATGACTGTTTAGAATAGCAAACTTCCCATTAGAAACTATGGGTGTCGTAAGCGGGACTATGAGATATATCCAGGGAATGGACAGCAGCGAACGTTCCTTATTGTAAGTAGTTGTACGCCAGACAAACCGTCAAGGGTGGACAGTATGGTAAACAATACACCCACTCTGTATAAATGATACCTCGTCTCGTGTCCAGCAGTGGACTGTTGTATCTGTTAAAATTGAATTTGAATACCTGTAGATATTACACTACTAAACTACAAATTAGGAAAACGGCACGCGGGGCTCCTTTACAGATGGCTCACTCAGTACTATCGATGAATTTGATGATTGGTTACTGACTTAAACTGGAAATAATTGGAATTTCAGAGGTACTCAAGGTAACTAAGAAGTTGGTTGCCACGAACGTCATATTTATTGGATTAAAATTGGCTCAGGTTTTGCTGTTTTGATATTCATACTTTGACATTTTTTACAGTAGCAGACTGGCTTACATACAACAAGTGACAATCGCGAAAATCCTAAATAGGTTCGAGTGATCCTTCTGAAAACCTCTCTATTTTGAGGTACTGGAATTACATTCGAGAATAAGTAGGTTTTAGATACTATTGGTAAGTATATTTAATGGTGTGTAATTTATTTTATTTTCTCTGGTAATCCCGTAAACGTTAAGTCAAATGCCGATGATATCTTAATCATCAATAATTTTAATACAACTGGTTTTCCTAAAGGTCAGTGACTGTCTGCCACTTAACTTGTATTAGGTACAAAAATAAACTCGTCTTGTGAAATCAAAGTGGCAAGTCAACTTACTTATCTTGCAATAGAAACAGCCCTAAGAAGCTAATAGAGATGGGCCGATAATTCGGCTTATGTTCGGCATTCGGCATCTTCGGCAGATTTCCAAATACCTACATACATGCATGTATGAGTATCACGCCTATCTCCTTTGCGGGGTAGGCCGAGCATAAACAACTGTAAAAAACCGGCCATTTGAACCAATTATTTGGCCAAATAAATTGTATTCTTTTGGAAAAAAATCGTTGTGTATGGTAAAAGAAAGAGAGAATCAGTTTATTTATATTTTTTGGCATTGTTTCTATGTGAAAATTTAGAGCAATCTGCGAATCATGGAACCTTTCGTAAACAAGTGAGGTTCCTAATATTTTTATATAGACATCAATTCCTATCGAATTATGCCGGATAATGTTTATTGACAAACAAATCAATAAAATTTGTAGAGTTCATGGTGAGATTAATTCCCTAGCTAGAATAGTGAAATGCTTACGACAGACGATATTAAGTCACAGCATCGCAAATTGACGAACTGCCTCCTTATTAATTTATGATGAGTGAAATAAACTACGGTGCTAGAAACATTACCTACTAAATAAAGTAATAAAAAACCAGTTTAGTTTAGTTAAAGGACAAAAAGGCCGGACCCGCGGGCCACAGGTAGTGAGGTGATGATGAATGCTATGAGTCATCGAGCAGGTAAAAACTGACTTCATTCTCGCGCTAGAAAGCCCTTAGGCCGCTAGTGATGGGATAAGTACCGGTGCGATTTGTCGATAGTCTATTACGAATCAAGCAAGAAGTTTAAAAAAAGTTTGGTCCTATTATTTACCTTGTAACCTTACATAAAAAGTTTCCTATGCAAACTTTCATCCTGTTTAATTTATAGAGTATTTAGGTTAGGTACCTAGGTAGGTATTCTTACCCAATGAAAAGAAAAATGTAAATAAGTTATATATAAGTAGCATATTTTTTATGTATTGTATAAAATAAGATAATAGTCTAGCGTACATAAGGAATGAGTATAGGTAAGGGAAAAGATGAGAGCTAGCCGTTTATGGGATGTTACGAGTATATGGATGGCATGAGCATGGCAGAGATGGTATGAGCATGTTATGAGGGATGAAATCGTGTGACGAAAAAGTAATGAATATGGAAATCGATAGACGCAGAAGGATAGGAAGGCTTAAAAAAAGTTTGGATGGATTGTGCAAGAGATGCCATGAATCAAAAAGGTGTAAACGACGATTTGACGGCTGATAGAGATGAATGAAAGAGAAATGCATGTTGCGCCGACCCCTAATAAATTGGGATAGTGGTAGGCAGATGATGATGATGATTAGCGTACCTACATAAAAGTGATATAATTGGTTTTTACAAGTGCCAGCTTACAAGTATCAAATAACCTATAGGTATTAGGTATGTACCTATTATGTTAAAATTACCAGCTTTATCTATAGAATATTGACGATAAGAAGTATTAATGTCCAATACCTCCGCGAGATATAAATCTAGACAGTTTAATTAAGTAGGTATGATTATTTGAGTGAGTATTTGTATGCATTTTATCAAATTCTGTAAAATGTAACAATTGTAAATGAAATTCCGAATGTGTGTAGATAATACTGACTAGCTTCAGAAACTTTTATTTTAAGCATGCCGCACCGTGAAGAGGTCAAATCCTTTTCACCTTCCAAGATAATTTTATTTTTTATTTTATTTTATTACAAATAGGCACGCCAACGCCATAATTCAGAATCCCAAAACATTTTTTTTTATCGACAACTCAATTCTTCTCATCACTATTGACGCGTAAATCTGGTAGTCGGTACCACTTTCCTAACGGGTCCTCTGGTCTCTCTATCTACACACTAGAAGGCTTATCTTCCGTCTTTATCTCGCGTAGGCGTAGCCCAAATAGTTGGGCTGGACCACACTTAGCCAAAAAGGTGGGAAGGTCTCGAAAAGACCCTCGTTTATTAACCGACTTGAAAGAACGAGAAGGTTTATATTTCGTCGGGGCAAAATAACGCAGATACGAATTTTACGGTTGTGTCTCGCCTCAACCGGTTTTCACCGAATTCTGAAATGGCTAGATCAACCTGAGAAATTAAATTTTTATTGAAAAACGTACACTTCTACGATGGTTTCATCGTCACTAAGCCATGATTTTTCTGGGGGAAATCTGGAGGAAACGACGAAATTATTCTATTGAATTATTTAAATTCCACTGCTTTTGGACAGTTCTCAAAAAATTGGCCGCAAGATTTCTCAAGATTCATTTTTGCGTGTTTTTAAAAAGTTCGTGTTTTCGCGAAAAAAAATATTTTGCTAGCTAGACTAATGGTTCTTTATTACATATTTAGTGGAGGGAAGCAATTTTTTTCATTACTTTAGGAAATATGGGCAATCTAAATTACGAGGGAGGCAGGTGAACGACAATGTCGCCAGGCTAAGGACAATAGGTGCAGGTTAACGACATTTTAGTACAAATTTACTAAGTAACGTCAACAGGTTAACGACTACGGGTACGGGCTGTAATTTCTCAGCAATAAAAACACAAAATACCTAATCATTTAGTAACTTAAATTCGTACAGCACACATATGAACATTTTTGCACTTCAACTAAATCAAACTTTTAATAAGTATAATAAAGTATCTCTATGAACAATTTAATGTTTTTTAGAAAAACCCTTCTAAAATTATTGTTTAATAAATTTAGGACTACTTTTATCAAATAAGTAAAATATTAAGCAATGAATTAGATCATTTATTTTATATTATTAATTACACATTTGTATGATAATTGTCGCTAACCTGCTATTTGGTCGTTCACCTGCATTTTGAGACAGGTGAACGACCGGTAGGTTAACGACTAAATAGCAGTTATTTCGTCATCACAGGAAAACCATTTTGTACAAGGATTGCTCACTTAGACACATTAAAGCAAACACTATTTTTCACATTATAACTTGAAATGAGTGCAACGGGTAGCATAGGTTTGGTAGAATATTTTATTTTTGCGCATTAATATATTTTTTTAATGCTTAAACTTAAGCACATCGTGAAAAGACACGCAGGTTAGCGACCAAATATACGTAAAAATCAGAATAAAAGTATACCGGGAGTAACGGAAAGGGTATAACAAGCCGAAAGGAGGTCAAGGTACTCATGAAACTGAACAACTTTCCCTATGGAACATGGGTCGAAATATGAAAAAAAAATTTGGACCTCCCATACAAAATTGCCGATCAGCTGATTGATTTACTATGGGAGGTCCAGTTTTTTTTTTCACATTTCAACCCATGTTCCATGGAGAAAGTTCTTCAGTTACATGAGTACCTTGACCTCCTTTCGGCTTGTTATACCCTTTCTGTTACTCCCTGTATAATATACCTCGAGCGATATTATATACACATATCCTTTGTGTAAGAACTGTGTTTAAAAACGAATATGGCAAAAGTTATCAGCTGGGTGCATAAATATAAAAAATATCTGACGTAAACTGATGCACAGGTTGTGCGGCCAATTTTTTGAGAAATGGCCTTTTGAGAAAATTTATCAATTATCATGGCCACAGCACAGTTAAGTCGGTTCCAAACAGTTTCCAGCAGCAGGTTTTCTTGTAATAGACGGCGTAGCTGCTACAGCTAATGAAACTAATGAAATAAAACGCACCGAAGGATATTGCGATCCGTGACAACCACCGTACAAATGACAACCCACGTCAGTGTGGCTGGCTGGATTTGATGCGGCTACATTATAGCCAAATTATCCGATTTTTGTATGTGATTTGATTTCGTAAACTCCTTTCGCCAACAAACCGGATCCGGTGAAACACCGGAGGGCTCTGCGGCGCGTGTGACACCCGCCTTAGAATAAGCTGAATAGGTTGTTAGAACTTTTGTCCTATTGTCCATTATGGGAGCCCATGGGAAACATGATACGTGATTGTATCGAAGATTCCTGGATGAGATTTCGAAGTTTTATGAGGTCTCTATAAAGAGTATAAAATTGTCTGCGGTAGGTTGGATAGAGATGTATATTTCATCCACTAATAAAGATATGGTGGAATTTATGGTCTCTACACCACATACATTCCTACCTACGGCAACAGAAAATTAATTATTGAATGCAGTTGATGGTAAGTCATCATCATCTGCCAGCCCTAGCGTATCCCAATTTATTTGGGTTCGGCGCAACATGTATTTTTCTTCCATTCACCTCTATCAGAAGTCAAGTCCTCGATTACGCCTTTATTTTTCATATTGTCTTTAATAAAATCCATCCAAAGTTTTTTAGGTTAATGTTAAAGAAAGAGCTGGTTATTTCATCATATTCATATAGCACTGGCGATCACTAACGTATTTTAATGGTCGTGGACGCTCTGCCTACCCCGCAAGGAATAAAGGCGTGATTTATGTATGTAGCACTTATTCGTAGTAAAGCTTAATAGTATTAAGTAAAATAATTATGAAATATAAAATAATTAATTAATTAAAATAAGGCTTACAATAAAGTAAGCACCTATGTCAGGGCTCTTTCCTAACTGGTGGAGCAAAGCGTTAGTGTGGGTGGGGTACTAGGGTCAAGTGACCAGGTTACTCTTGTGACTTGGCAATTAGTGTTAGGTTCCTATTGATTGAGCCTTCGTTGGTGATATCATGATATTGGGGACATGGGAGACATAATTAGATACCTTTCTTGAGCATCTATTGAGGATAGGTAGGTACGTCTAATCAATAACAAATGGTAATACAGGTAACAAAACAACATTTTGACGATCCCTCAATCGTTGCTCATTGCCTGTGTAGAAATCCTTCCATTTAGAGAGTTCAGTGCGGTTCAGTATGTCCAACAGTGTTGAGGCGTTTATGGTAGGTAGGTACGGTAGATTGTGTGGTGTCGGCAGAGTAGAATAGCACCACCCCCTCTCTTCCCGTGGGGGTCGTAAGAGGCGACCGAGGGATAAACCCGACCCAAACAACTAGGACCAAACGTATGGTGGTTAATCCACCACAAAAGCATTCCCAAGGAGGGTTGACGTCTGGTAGGCGGCCGGTCGTAAAATTCAGCCAAATCCTTTTGCAACACGATCTTGTGTTCAACGAAACGTGTTGTGTCGACCCCATGTAATTGGGATAAGGGCAGGAAGATGATGAAGTACCTACGGTAGATTGTATTTGAAATATTAAAACGTATCTTTGACGTCATTCAATCAACTGCCACTAATAGACTATAGTGCTTGGAATGGCAGTTGCGGAGATACCTACTACCTATATAGGCCATTCTGTGGGGAACCTATAGCAAACATTGATTCGCAAAAGGTGGGGCGGATTATGTTTTTGCATAATCTTGTAAAGGTATCAAGGACAAATAAAACCCCAAGTTTTCGACCTCGAGACTCCCAGGCTCCAGCCGCCATCTTGAATTGAAAGTTCTAAAAACAGGTTTTTTGCGAATAACTTGTTAACAATTGATTTTATGACAAAAGTATGTATGAAAAGAATAAAGAAAATATTATTTCCCAAATTTCATTCATACATGTATACTAGCTAAATCTAACAGATAAAAAGATATAGGCAAAAACAAACATATTTTTATTAAAAAGTTAAGTACACCCCACGAAATGGGGGTAGAAAAAAATATGCGTGAATTTTTCTATTTTTTGATATGTTACGTATTATGGTGTATTTAAGAAAAATATGTGACGGGTGAACACTTTCTATGTCTGGTTTCGGAGATAATGGCGTTTATGTGGCCGACTTCCCATCATACAAATGGCAAAATTCGCCAGTTTTCAAATAAGTCGATTTTCTCACCTTTTTACAATAAAAACTGTTATTTTTTACTTTTGAAATTTATTAACAGATTATTTCGCGACATTTTTTCTATACAAAGATATCCTGGCTGGCTTATGGTTCTTATGATATTTCGCACAACGTCAATATTTTTGGGAAAAGAGTCGAGTTTTATTTTTTAATTATAGCGGGCCGTGCTATCGTGCGCGAGCGACCTGTCGGACTCCCGATGAAGGTGCACTAAACAGAAGCCACTGTACAGAAGATCTCCCGGAGGTAGATATAGACGAAATCGGGGCGGCTCTCAGACAGCTTAAGAATGGAAAGAAGGGGAAGACGGAGTGGCCTCTGAGCTACTTAAGGCCGGTGGAAAACCTGTCCTCGAGGAGCTGAAAAGGCTTTTCAACTCTGTAATAGCCAATGGGACAATCCTGAAGGCGTGGAGCAGAGGTGTAGTGGCATTGTTTGTCAAAAAAGGAGACAAAACGCTTCTCAAAAACTATAGGCCGATCACACTTCTGAGCCACGTCTATAAGCTGTTCTCGAGAGTCGTCACGAATCGTCTGGCATCAAGATTTGACGCCTTTCAGCCACCGGAACAGGACGGGTTTCGTAAGGGCTTCAGTACCGTGGACCACATCCATACTGTAAGGCAGGTTATACAGAAGACAGAGGAGTACAACCAACCACTGTGTATGGCTTTTGTGGACTACGAAAAAGCCTTCGACTCTATCGAAACCTGGGCTGTTTCGGAGTCCTGTTTTGGAGTCCTTGCAGCGGTGTCAAGTCGACTAGCGGTATGTGGAGGTGCTGAGAAGCCTTTATCAAATGGCTACAATGTCCGTTCAAGTACAAAACCATAATACAAGACCCATCCAACTGCTCCGTGGTGTAAGACAGGGTGACGTTATATCCCCAAAACTCTTCACCAACGCATTGGAGGATGTCTTCAAAACGCTAACTGTGGGATGGACTGGGCATCAACGTCAACGGCAAAAATCTCACACATCTCCGCTTTGTCGAAGACATAGTCATAATGGCCGAATCGCTGCAGGACTTGCAAAAAATGCTATCTAGTCTCAACACTGCCTCGAGACGTGTTGGACTTGGGATGAACTTGGATAAGACGAAGGTCATGTTCAATCAACACATAGTCCCCGAGCCCGTCTCCGTCGAGGGTCCAGAAATATGTGTACCTTGGGCAAACTTTGCAGATGGGAAGAGACAACTTTGAGGCTGAAATCACCAGAAGAGTAAATATGGCTGGGTAGCATTTGGAAAGCTGCGTCACATCCTCGAATCATCTTTGCCACAATGCCTCAAGACCAAGGTGTTCGATCAATGCGTCCTACCAGTCATGTCATGACCTACGGAGCCGAGACGTGGAACTTGACAGTAAAACTGGCCTACCGGCTACATGTCACTTAGAGAGCTATGGAAAGGTCTATGCTTGGTATCTCTATAATGGATAAAGTCCGGAATGAGGCCATCCGAAAGAAGACCAAAGTGACGGACATAGTCTGGAAGTGTAGCAAGCTGAAGTGGCAGTGGGCTGGCCACATTTGTCGTAGAACCGACGGACGGTGGAGTAAGCGAGTTCTCGAGTGGAGGCCACGCCTCGGCAAGCGTAGCGTTGGACACCCTCCGGCCAGATGGACCGATGACTTAAAAAAGGCGGCTGGTAGCAACTGGATGGCAAAAACGGGATATCGTGCCTTATGGCATTTCCTGGGGTAGGCCTACGTCCAGCAGTGGACTGCAATAGGCTGAAATAGAATAGATAGAATAATTACGTATTATGGTGTATTTAAAAAAATATGTGAAGGGTGAACACTTTCTATGTCTAGTTTCGGAGATAATGGCGTTTATGATAAACGACATGACAGTCAATAAAAAATAATGAAAAAAAAAACATTGTATATCTAGTTTTTATGGTATATGAGTTTGAATGTATGTATGGATGACTAGAAAAATATACTTTTAATTTGAATAATAAAAACACTAGACATAGAATGTTTTTTTTTATTTCATAATTTTTTTGTAACTGTTATGTCGTTTATCGAATGAAAAAATTCAAAAATAAATCTCATATTTAATGTTTATCACGACTAACCTTGTTGTTTTAAATCGAGGCTTATAGAGTCTCGACGTTTCGATTCGTTTAGTGCACCTTCATCGGGAGTCCGACAGGTCGCTCGCGCACGATAGCACGGCCCGCTATAATTAAAAAATAAAACTCGACTCTTTCCCCAAAAATATTGACGTTGTGCGAAATATCATAAGAACCATAAGCCAGCCAGGATATCTTTGTATAGAAAAAATGTCGCGAAACAATCTGTTAATAAATTTCAAAAGTAAAAAATAACAGTTTTTATTGTAAAAAGGTGAGAAAATCGACTTATTTGAAAACTGGCGAATTTTGCCATTTGTATGATGGGAAGTCGTCCACATAAACGCCATTATCTCCGAAACCAGACATAGAAAGTGTTCACCCGTCACATATTTTTCTTAAATACACCATAATACGTAACATATCAAAAAATAGAAAAATTCACGCATATTTTTTACCCCATTTCGTGGGGTGTACTTAACTTTAATAAAAATATGTTTGTTTTTGCCTATATCTTTTTATCTGTTAGACTTAGCTAGTATACATGTATGAATGAAATTTGGGAAATAATATTTTCTTTATTCTTTTCATACATACTTTTGTCATAAAATCAATTGTTAACAAGTTATTCGCAAAAAACCTGTTTTTAGAACTTTCAATTCAAGATGGCGGCTGGAGCCTGGGAGTCTCGAGGTCGAAAACTTGGGGTTTTATTTGTCCTTGATACCTTTACAAGATTATGCAAAAACATAATCCGCCCCACCTTTTGTAGGCGGAATATCCCTACAGATTGTACTAATAGTTATCTACGTACGCAAAGATGGTACCTATGATAGTAGGAGAAGATGGGTGCCTACCAATCTTAGTTTTGTAAAATAATGAAGAGTTGCAAAATATAATCAAAATCTACGAAGAATAGAAACTTCATAATGACATAGGCAATGCGAAACTCGAATCCAAAATCTCTCCTACGTACCTATACCCGTTGACCAAATCCTGTTTGGAATGCAGTCGCCCTGGTCTGGGAAACCAAGATTACAATCATCACAGCTAAATAGTACATGGTCACTTTCCAGCCTTGTAATAAAGCCTATTTTGAACCTAAAAGATCAATAGACGGCTGTACCCGATACTCTGGCAATAAGCCATTACTGCAAATGCTGCCAACCTCATCTTTATCAGCCTTATAATAAAGCCTAATATGGAACTGATAGTTCAGTGGAAGATGTAGCTGGCTGTACCCAATACACTGGCAATAAGGTGCACACTAATTTAACTTGCTATGACTGCTATGTATGACCGACAGGCTTCGAATATGGCACACATGTATAGCCAGTGGTACTGTTGGAACTCGATGTTATATCGCGTTCATTTCAATTATTTTAAAATTAATGGTTTGTTTTGTATGATACTTAAGGTAATAATGATAGTAGTATTTTTCAGACCTAGGACCGGAACCCTCTGCTTAAAATGAAAAAGATCAGACAGGATTGAGAAAACTTGTTAGAGTTACTGATAGTATAGATGGTCCTGCGAGTGATAGATAAAAGAACTAATTTCATAAACTGAAGATGATCGCGTTATTAATGGTAGGTTAGGTTAGTTAGAAGATAAGATACTATGAGCTTGTAAGTACTAAGACATTTTTGAGCGATTTAATAGAAATTATGACCGAATGACATTTAACTAGCAACGCGATATACCTACCTACTTATTCTAAATGTTTAATTGTGTATGAATTTGTTGTCGAAAATAAAACCATTATAAAATTTAATTTAATGTGCACAAACCAAACCAAATTTAAACAGTAGTAACACATACATTCATACATATATCGAGCCTATTTCCCTTGCGAGGTAGGCACAGCGTAAACGGCTGCAATAAACGACTATTTACACAACCACGTTAAACGCACCAAAGTTTATTTAAACTCTTATTATTAAAACGCTATCATACAAGAAACAAAATCACTGACGCGTCTTGATTAATTGTGGTATCCTTATTTTCCACGCGTCGCGACAACGACGCGCGTCAACGACGTCAAATTTTGACGGCGTCGTTGTCGCTGCGGTCTTGTAGAAAAACCCGACCGAATCCCATACAAACCCTGAGCTTCTCAGCGCGCTGTCAACGTGACGGCGACGCGGCGGCGTCGTTGACGCTGACGCTCGGTCTTTCTGGTTTCCCATACAAACCAGTCATTTGATAGCGACAACGACGCGCATCGTTGTCGCTGTCGCTTGTTTTTTAAGCCTAATAGAAAAGCGTTCACTCAGACTTTCTAGAGTCACGTGCACTTTATCCGAGTTATTCGTGACTTAGACCAATGGTAGCACATTTATCCCGTGTGTGCGTTTAGTGGTCCGAGTGAAGAGGACCAGTCGCCCACATTTGCATTTTTTGCTGCAAACCTCCTTAGCCAGACCGGTTTGGCCGCTAACTTTGC
>JANFCV010000513.1:0-87016 GCA_024500475.1 Phthorimaea operculella
CCGATCCAGCGCTGCCCCGGCGCCTCCGGGCGATTCATGCAGAGCAGCGGATGGTGTGCACCCTGGCAGTACCCTACAGTTGGTGCTAGAAGGGCACTCTCACTTTTTTGATGCGGCCCCAGGCACCGAAAACACCAACGCCTCTGCTGTGCCACACCCGTCCCCTCTGAACCCGCTGCGCAGCAAACTCCTGACACGCTGCCACCCCGTGGCGCTCCTCTCCCTGCAGTGGGCACACCCTGATTCCAATGCGGTGTTGTACCGCCTGGGTTGCCACTGTGCCTCCTCGCGCCAGTGCACCCGGCCGTTCCGGGTGGCGAGGGCAGAGGTCTCCCTTGCGAGGGGCTTCACCAGCCTGGACGTCCACTCGCCTGCTTTCGGCCTCGAGGAACGACTTCAGATCCTCGTAGGTCAGGAGGTGGTCGAGGACTTGCCCCGTATAGCTGCTCCAGATCGAGCGACCATTTCGCTCGGCAGGCGGCGAAGCACTGTGTGGACAAGATATAACCAGCCCGCCACTGGCAAACCCTGTCGCTCTAGTGCGCAGCCTGCACTGACTGGGTGGAAGATTTTCTCGCGGAGGTCCGTACCTCGCGTTATGGTTGATATTGACAGCCACTGGTCTAACGCAACAGCCTATCTACAATCAGGCGCTTGTTTCGATACCGGTCGGTAAGGATCTTCCACGCCACCTCATAATACTATCCGAGACAGCCAAATGCGTCAGCAATTCATGAATTCTCCATATAGCCTGGACATCAGCTGAGCCATCTTGTACGCATGCGTTATGTCCGTCCGTGTGTGAACCACACTGCTATACAGGTCCTCAAACGCCGGCCAGTCGGCGTAATCGCCTAAAGACTGGAACCGTAACAGGCGGAAGAGGCACCTGTAATCCTTGTCCCACTTTACCACGGAATGGCTTTTCCTTTGTCCGCATCGCCTAGATATGTCCGCAGCTGCCTGCGCAATGTCTGTGCCAGCTCCAAGCACTGGCTTACATCGCCTCAACCAGCTCCTATCTTCAGGGTTAGGAGCTTCCTCGAGCAAGGGCACTCTGTGAGGTGTTCCGACACAGCGAACCCGTTCATCTGCCTGTAGTGCACTTTTCAAGAGGCGCGTCCTCCGGTCCTCGCGGCCGATCATTGCCGCTGTGGTAGTAAACCACCTTAATTCTGTCTTTATAGCGGCCTTATACCTGGCGATCGAGGAGCTATGCATACCAACTTTTACACACTCGACTTAATAAACGAAAAACCAATAAACAAATACCACAAAATAAATGTTAGTTGACTGGCCTAGACCTTACCGATAAAATTACCGTTCACTTCCAGGCAAACAATACAGTCACAAAAAAACCGAAACAATATTATCCAAAATTAATAAAACATGTGGGTAATACAAAAACACGCGCTTAATACTAAATTACGGCTAACTATATTGCAATAAAAACAGCCACGCTCTGCCCAAAAATGTTTGATTCGAAGCTGATCTTAGCGCAGTGGAAGCAAATTAAAGTTATCTTAAAATCTAAAACTAAATGGTCGATCAGCCTCGGAACAACATTTGACTACGATTCGTAGTGCTCTTTACTATAGCTAAATAAAATAAATTTAATGAGAGAATTTTGTTCCGGAAAGTTTCCGGCCGAGAAATTCTTGTTTCCAAATCTACTTAAACAGGGCCCAGCAACGAATTGCTTACCGAGCTAACGATGACGCCGTTTCTTTGTGAGTTTAAGTATGACAGGAATCAGGTATTCAGGATATTTTAGGAGCGCAGAATAGGGAATAACCTAAACTCACAGCACTGGAACATCCGCTCGTTCTCGAACTCCTTTCCTCCAATTTGCACTATAGTTCACAGTTCGACATCACATAATGTTTTTTAACACAAAATAACTAAAAGATTTCTCTCCGAATGAGAAATCGGCCCCGTTGGCCTCCAATCATTTATAATTAAAATACGTAGCTATCGCAGCCACGACGCGAGCGACGACTCAAAGTGAGGTTATGTTACCGGCGACCACGTTGGCCTCAATCAAAAGCCGAAACCAAAATTCACTTGTTTCACTTCCACACCGCACAGGGAAGCCATGGCTTGTTGCAAATAGCACACGTGAAAACCGCCAAAACACCTTAATTTTACACCACTTACAACTAATATTCGCTTCAACAACGCTAGCGTAAAGATGACAGACGGGGCGGACCGAAAAGTGTTGCCAGCACCGTCCGCTCAAAAAGATACGAAACCGTTTTTGATACGAAACTAAACACAGACGAATAACTGAACTTAGGAATCCTAAGATGAGTTGAAAACTTACCACCTACAGTTCATAAAGACTAGTATAACTTTGAATATTTTGTGTGCTAAGAAGCCAGTTTTCAAAACTAATTATAATATTTAGATACTATTGTTATTTATTGTGTTGAATGTCGTAAATGGAATAAATCAAAATTAACATGGAGTTCCATCAAGAACCAACAACACAAAGTGTAACTTACGGAATAAAACATATATCTATACGTTTCGACCCTTTTCTTTAAAAGAGTTATTGATGAAGATATAAATGATGCTGTGCGGTGTTTTTATTTTACCTTTAGGGTTTTACCATATTTTTTGCTTCAAAATTACCTCTTGGTAAAAAGCGCCTCGCTATTTTCAGTATTAAAACACCAGTCTTTTATCCTAGAGTATAATGACTTTACTCTATTACCACTCTCGGGCTCTCGGCTCTCCGTTCTTTATCTTTTCTTATCTTAACCTTCCCTGAAACGTTCCCACAATTTAGCCGCAAAATCTTTCCAACCCATTCCAGGTTACCCAGGTTATTTAAAGATCAAAACCCATCCCCCTTTTAAAATACTCCATAAAAACGGCGTTACCATAAATAGCCGCGGGGATGGCGCGAAATTGCGACACTCGAGTCTAAATGGCGGCGCGAGGTTCATTGGGCTGGGAAAAGTGTACTTGGTATTTTTGTAACAGGTACATAATAATAGGTAGGTAAAAACATAGTAAATACATACTTCTTAATGCTGGATGGCTTTAATTATCGGTGTTATATTTTGTTCGTCGCTTGGCCACGTTGGTAATAGGTTAACATACTGAATGGATAATGTTTCTTCCATACAGTGGAATTATTATATCGGAAGCTCTACATAATTTATGTATCAAACCAGGTCTATCGCGTTAATATTTAGGTAAATATTCATAATTTACCTGTGTCCCGACGTTATAACACAGTTTCATTTGTTTCACAGACCTGGTTTAATACTTAATATGTGTAAAAAATCGCAAGTGCTTGAAAATCTCTACATAAATGCTACTATTCTTTTCGTGGTGTTATTCATACAAATCATATTTTACAATAAAACTTATACTTATACTTAGGAAATATTTAAGAGATTAAAATAATTGAATACATTGTTTAGTTTTGAACAAAATTTTTGAAGTAACTGCTAAAAATGCCATTATTTTGTAAATTGCTAGAAGTTAAATTTGAAATTGAGTGGAAAAATAAAGTAATATAAATTTCATCCTTTAAAAACTGAATACACTCGCAGGATTAATCCCATCTTATTTTGTTAAATAGTCTGTTCTCAGTACATGGCAACTTTAACAAAAAAATCCAAATAACATAACATACGCAAGTAACTACACATTCCCAAAGAGGGTCGACGTAAGGCAGGCGACCGGTCATAAAACAAATTGAATTCCTTTTGCAACATGATTTTGTGTGCAAACAAAACAAACGTGTTTCGGTGACCCCAAGTAATTGAGACAAGGGTCGGATGATGATGATGATATAATATACGCAGTTGAATGTGGTGAGTGACCTGTCAAAAATCATTAAGATAAGAGAATCTAGTGGTGCGCTATTTCTACATGTTACTTATGAACTAACTGTTATTTTTATACCTAGTACTCCCAACCACATCACTAGATGCAAAGGAAAAAATTAATATCCGGGCGTTAGCCGTGTCCCGCTGAGGTGTATTACACGTGGTAAATTGACTTATATCCGTGTCGTGATTACCCCGGCAAGTGTGGCTGAACCTTTATGATGTGACGATTTGCATTACAATGTGATGAGACCTTTATTCTGAAGGACGTGTGGCGTGGTGTGTGGGAGGTAAAGTTTTGCCAAGTTGTTGAGATGTGTAAAGAATGAAATTATCTAATTTTCTTTGTTTAACCTCCTGTTCAAAAGACCAACCAGTGTTAGAAGGTGTGAAGGTGTGGTAGGTTGATGTACTGGCGATAATAAATGATACAATGTTAATTTAGAGGCAGAATATTTCGAACTGCTCTTTGAATAAGTAATTTTATTATATTTTATCCTACAATACAATAGTAGTAACAAAAACTATATGACAAAACCCAAATGAAAAAGCTTTTATTTTAATTAAAATGCCAAAGATTCAATCAAAGCAATTTGCCATACAATAAAAATTGATTTTCATATGAAACACCATACTACACACCAGCATTCCATGTCAATCCGGCGAATAAGTAGCAACGTTGCTTTTAAAGCAACATTTTGCTCTGCGCTTGCTAATCCACAATAGGCCTAGTGTGACAATAAATACCTCCCACAAGGGATAAGACCATGTTCAGTCGTAGAATGTCGTCGGTGCTTAAACGGCATGTAGAGAATTTATAAAAACAATACGCTTTAAAAATTTACATTCCTCATGAAATACGCAGTCAGAATATAGTCTAACAAGCAAGGTTTTGCGACATATCCCGTCGTACTTACTTTCTGGCGCAGTGCGGTCCTGCGGGTATTTTAACTAATTATTATGGGGATTATTTTACACATTTGGGGTTTAAAAAAGCTTTCAGAGAAAGTCGCTTTCTTTCGCATTAATTATAATGACACTTTCTAAGATTTTCATGACCCTATAAAAAAGTCTATTGAACGCTTATACAAAAAACGCAAATCATCTTGAATGAAAAGCAAGTAAGTATAGGTCATAATTACAAATGGTGACAGTTGGGTACGACTATAGCTTGACCATTTAATCTAAAAATTCGAATTCTCGCGGTGTGTCCTATCCAGAAACTTCCTACCTATCGAAACTTGACGTAGTAGGAGGAGGCTCGTGACTCGTAAGTGATTCAAACATGCATACATATTTCCCTGAGGAAAACTGGTACGCCACTCTAAAGAGAAACATAACTTTCACATTCTCCTAGTACGATAGAAGTTGTATGATGATAACTTTGTATGAAAGAACTTAACTTGGATGATAAAACGTTGTATGACACTGTTGCATTTTATATAGGTAGGTATAGTCCGGCAAGTTCGTGCGCGACTCTCCCTAGGGGTGACAGACGTTGGGAGGGGTGATGTCAGCGGGTAGCGGGAGGTGTAGCGGGGAAGGGAAACGCGCGCATTCGCGCCGCACGTCATATTAAAATGACGTGCTTACTCGCCCCCTCACCGTCTGTACCCCACAGGAAGGTCGCGCACGAACTCGAATGACTCAAGGTGTTTCCAGTATAGCTCAGTTATAAATATAAATGGACCGTATCGTTGCTGAAATGAGCAGATAGCTTCATGACAGTTTTGTTTTGACTGTGGGCACCAGTTACCAACGACGTTGATATTTGCCGTGCGTGCTTAATAATAATAGAATACCTGGTGATCCGAAACACATTTGTGAAACAACCAGGACCCTTATTGCCATCGCTACTTTGGCACTCATCGCTTCAGTTTAGGTAAATGCTGACTAAGCTAATATTAATACTGTCAAATCTTCCCCATACCGCATTTCACCAACACAGACCATCTCAATCCAGCTTACTACCTAACACCAACTCGCGCAAGGTAGGGTGCATCCGTCCAGGCGGTCAGTCCCTGTTTTGCTCCTCGTCTAATATCTATCCATGGGTTAAGCTCAGACGTGTCACAAGTTGGACATGGGGGCCGACCAAATTGCAGAGTGATAAGCAGGAACTAAGCCTTACAAATCTGGTTGCGGCTGGTAATCCTGGGATGGTGATTCGTTCACTCATGGACAATCCGAAATGTAAGGTTTCGATTGTTTCTGCCTGTAATATTTTTAGCCTAGGTATATGTTACTAAAGTAGTTTTCTAATTGTGAAAGAATTTTGCCGCCATCCCGTGGCCACGGGAAAGATATGGGGTGGTACCGTCCGAGACTACAAGCCCGATTTCCGAAATTCTTTCACCATTAGAAAACTACTTGCGTGGGTGTCGTATAAAGCAACTTAGACATTACAGAAGTGATGTGTTGCAATTTTAGGCTACAGAATGACAATATGTCACTATGTAGATACATAGTCTTCTGAATGAATTTCAAGCTTTAATCATATGTGATGTATATGTCTCCGTTTTGACAGGCGTTTGCGCTATGCCTACCCCGCAGGGGATAATGATGTGATATATGAATGTATGTATGTAATTCTTCCTGTTTTTTCTTATGGCAAGTTGTTTTTTATTGATTATATTTCTGCACGCGTCAAAATAAACAAACAATAAACGGATTGTTTATAGAAATAATTTTCATGATTGAAATTTAAAACCATGTATCCAGCTTTTATGTCGGGGCTTTTATGAAAAGATCGATCAATTTAATAAAATATGATAAACAATGCAATGCTTTCAATCAAATAAATTATTAATGGTTACAATCAAAGTGGTTCCATGAAATGCTGATAACTTCACTAATGCTTTAATGTAAATACTCAGGACTTACGATCGAAAAATTAGTTTTCTAAGCACTTAAACTCTACTGCGTGACTTCTGTTGTATTCTAAAGAGAAATAAGTAATAATAGTTATAAAGATATTACACAAACAAGTCTTGTGAAAGTTAATTCAAACTACATTCAATAACAAAAACACTGGTACTTTATGACAACTTTGTTTTACAATGTCTTACAGCGCGGCACTACGTAGGTACTGTCTACAATGTTGCTACGACCTCGCTGAGCGTAGCAAAATTCTACACTACCAGCTGTTTGATATTGCTACAAAGTTGTGCTTATATAAGTTCAAGTCACGAAAAATCAATAGGTACAAGTAAATTTTGACCAATTTTCTCACACTTTTCTTGTCAGAACTGTTTGTGATGACGTGATACGAGCAGATATAATACTTCTTTACTTGTACGCAGCATATACCTGAAACAAAAAAAAAATGTGAGGAAATATCATCATCTCTGCCAATTTTCGTTATAAAACCAGCTTCAAAAGTAATTTCATGTTTCAAAAGTTTGTAATAAATAACTCTTTCTTATAGTATGCTGTTACAGCCATCTAAAAATGTATAAGTGTATTTTTGGTTACACAGCGGCCCCTTAAATATTGCGCCGTAATTCAAGTAAAATTATCGGCCATAATATTCTAATCTGTCCCATTGTGTGTGTGTGTGTGTGTGTGTGTGTGTGTAAATCAGCAGTATAACAGCGAAAGCAAATGTTTTTATTTAAAACGACACGGTGCTTAGGTAGAGTCATAAAAATGATGCAATGTGATGCCAGCTTAGAATAACATCACCCCAATTCTTTCCCGTGGGTGTCGTAAGAGACAACACAATTGAAGGCCAAAAGCTGACCAACAGTGTTACAAAATATATATTTCTGAAACGGCCTTCACATACTTATTTTGTAAGACGTGGCGATAACTATCATACTTTCTGTCGACGTTATGTTTTCTCACATGAGCTTATTTATCAATTACTTGACACAATTTACCCAAGCTATTACTGGATACATCCGAAGTTCTGTCTACCCTACAAGAGACAAGGTCATGCTCTCTGTATTATAATGCATTTATATTTTTTGTAATCGTATTCCAAATCAATTCTGTGCAGTGCAAATAATAAAAAAAATACATGAATGACTGTCTGGCTGGGATCCTGGCAAGGCATTGGAAAGCGGAAATTAAAAACAAGTAAAGTGTATTTAGTGAAAACAAATGTTTGCCTGATCATTATGCATTTGTGCCAAATACAATGTCTTTATAATGATAATCTTTAGTTAGAAATTTTTAAGGAAATAATGCCTATAATAGACAACTTTAAACAATCATAGAGTGTTAAAGTCGTTTGACTACCTTAAAACGGTAAAAGTATTTAAACAATGACCCAACACACGTATTACTTGTTTTCTTTTATGTACAATGTTTTAATTTAAAGTGAAACTTGATCGGATTTAATTTAAACATACCTACCTCAGAAAAAAAGACGTTAAAAACTCGTGACTTCATAAGAAAATAATATGCTACAAATAAAAATCAACACAAAACAAACATGAGTACACTCGAAGCGCACAATTGAATGTGCAGACGGCGGAAGATGAAAGACCACCTCGAGTGCTATTGGCGAGGCGGAAATTAAAAAAAAAACGCTGACATAGGAGCGGGTTCTACCGTGCTCTAAAACTTATAAAATAGCTGTAGATAATTAAAGGGACGGAACACATAATGAAACTGACAAACGTTCCCCAAAGAATGCTTCAAAAATGGAGATGTAATAGACGATCGAGCATTTATAGAGGTCCAAGTTTTCAATGATATCTCGTTTTATCTGGATTCGTTGCGTTGTAGGTATGTTCCGTATCAATATGGAAAATCAGGAATACAGCCATAATTCAATAACAACTTAGGAAATCCATCAAACTCCTAGGAATTTGTCTACTTACTCGATGGTAGGAGACTGTACCTGGATAAAATTACGTTATGTCGACTTTCTAATTTTTCCTTTTCCATGCGACCTTTATGCACATTTTACCATTAAAAATTGCCTTCTCAAGGTAATGGTGAATAGGAGCTATCAAGGCAAGCATGTTCTAACTTCGTCAGCAGCGTCACTTACCAACAGGGTAGATAGCAGACACAAAATATCTTGGACATAGTTCAAAGCTCTGTATGGTAAGTACCAAAGTAAATAAACCGCATCCGTCTCTACATAAAAGGTCATATTCTATAACACATTTCATCTAGTAGGTTCACAGAGAACCAATACGTCATTCGCGGCCCCCGATAGAGACGCCCTTTGAGCAATATAGTTTGTCAATTTGGTTTACCGAATGGCAAACCCAGTGTTGCCACCAGTTTATATTTCTCGAACTTGACGTCCTTTATAACTTTTAAAGCACTCGCGATTACTTTCACACATAATAATTCCTTTAACGGGTCTTATCGCGATAGTTTCCAGGTAAATCGCTTATTTACCTAAAAAACTATCGCGATAAGACCCGTTAAAGGAATTATTATGTTTGACGTCCTTTTTTGGCTCCCACGTGTTATTTGTAATTGTACCCTTTTGTTTGTAAGTCGCCCTTACTCTAATACTTATGATACAATAAAACATGATGTACTATAACAGCCGCAACAGTCCACTGCTAGACATAGGCCTTCCCTTATTAGGGGTGACCCACACACTACGCTTGCGCAGCGGATTGGCAGCGCAGTTCAAGGTGATGTATTCACAGAGAATTTTGCTGCCCATTCTCTGGAATGACTTATTGGTTTTTTTTAAAGATAGATGGGTGATGCTATTCAACGCCAACATTACTTGGCAATATACCTATTTAATATCTGGATCTTCGTTGTGATTTGGTGAAAAAACTACTTGCACAAAAAATGTTAATATTTGACCCAATAAACTTGATCCCATCAAATACGTTAATATATTAAATCTCCAAGCCTCGCTTGCTACTCAGTTCTTTTACCATAACAAACCCATTTTATGTAGGTAATAGCAAGCTGGTAGGTAAATAATTTTAACTATAAAAAACGATTTAAGTTTAGCCCGCATAGTTTCCGACATAAACGACTTTTTAGTTTGACAGCTGACACCTGTCATGTAGATCTCGTCAAGGCCTACAACTTTCCAAAAAAAACTAATAGTCTAGCACGCATAGTTTCCGACATAAACGACTTTTTAGTTTGACAGCTGACCGCTGTCATGTAGATCTCGTCAAGGCCTACAACTTTCTAAAAGAAACTTATAGTCTAGCACGCATAGTTTCCGATATAAATGACTTTTTAGTTTGACAGCTGATACCTGTCATGTAGATCTTGTTAAGGCCTACAACTTTCCCAAAGAAACTAATATTCTAGCACGCATAGTTTCCGATATAAACGACTTTTTAGTTTGACAGCTGACACCTGTCATGTAGATCTCATTAAGCCTACAACTTTCCCAAAGAAACTAGTAGTCACACGCATAGTTTCGATATAAACCACTTTTAGTGTGATAGCTGACACTGTCATGGACCACAGGAAAAATAACGTACCGTGGTCCACCAGGTGGACCAGAGGAGTGATCGGGGATGAAGGGCCATTTTCTAGTCCCTTTTATTTTAATCTTACACTCCAAATGTAGGTTTAGCGGACGGATATATTTTAAAAAGACGGTTGTGGCAACACTTTAGGGTGAATGCACTCTGTTCCAAACCGTACGCACAGCACCGTTAGTGGCATAGAATTTCATACAAAATTTCAAAATATGACGCGTACGGAACGGTTAAATGAGCTATCACCTCAAATGGCTCGCTCAAAACTGACACGCTTGTCTTGTATGAAATTTTGACTAAAGGCGTGTCTCGCGTGTCTAGTAGCGCTGCGCGCAGAAGGTTTCATTTGTCTATGAGTAGGTTGTAGTTTTTATCAGTAAATTTTTTATTCATACCTTATGTCAGTCAATTTAGTGGTTCAAATTTTAAAATGTCAAAAGTGAAGAGATATGATAGGCAGGTGTTCTTTTTTAAAAGCTTTTATTTAACTTGCAGTGTATGTATGTATGTAAGTAAAAATGTTTGTTCGGGTCAAATCTTGCAACTCAATTTTGAAGCAGATATCCTCAACCGATTGAGCTGAAATTTTGTAAACACGTTTAACTCAGATGACAATGTATGTTAGATTGTGTGTGGTTATTCTAAATCCAATATGGCGGAATATCCAAGATGGCCGACAAGTAATCTTTGACACTCCACCTACAATATGGGTGTCATGAAAGAGGCTTGCTGAGTACAATTCAGAAAATAATATGGCGGACATCTAAAGATGGCCACCTATGATAATTTACAATATCAGTGTCAGATGAAAGGGCTTGCTGAAATTACCTATTCGAATTACAAGTTGACGTCATTCTAAATTAACTATGGTGGACTTCTTAAGATGGCAGAATAAAATTTTATGCTTTTTACAATATGGATATCAAATGAAAGGAATTTTTAGAATAACTCGAAAAATAAAGTGACATTTACGTCCTCAAAACAAAACCAGATATGACGGACTAAAGGTTAGATGTCGTATTAAGTTTGTTATGTTTTCTTACTAACTGTGTGTAAAACATAGACAAATGAAAGATATATACTAGTGTGAGGTAAATGACGTCGCTTTGCAGATATTTAGGGGTTGAATGGTTGTTGTGTTTGGGTTTTTAGTCTTCTGCTCATGGCACTGTCAATGAAGTAGCAACATAAAGTTCAGCGATTGCCCCGCTTGGGTACAAGAAGCTTATCGTAGAGGACGAAACTCATACCGAGTTGTCGTAAGACAGTCATGAGACAGTCAGTAGTCCGTATGGACGCAGTTTCAAAGTCAATGAAGAATGTTGTAATTTTTTTCCAGATATTACTAAAAAGCTAAAAATAAATTATAAGTAAAAAACATTTTTAAAACAAGCTTTTATTTGGGTGCGCTAAAAAGTATAAAATAATCTATTTACTAAAACTTTAACTTGTAACTTTTAATGGCATGAATTCTACGTCTTCCCAATTTATGATATAAAAGCTTGTCGCGAGATTTGACCTGTGTCTAAATCAATAAATAAATTAGAAAACCAGTGTAAATGATCTTGAATAAACTTTTAAACTAAGTCACCACACGAGTACCTACTTAAATCTCGCGACAAGCTTTTATATGGTATAAATTGTGAAGACGTAGATTTAATGCCATTAAAAGTTACAAGTTAAAGTTTTAGTAAATAGATTATTTTATACTTTTTAGCGCACCCAAATAAAAGCTTGTTTTAAAAATGTTTTTTACTTATAATTTATTTCAATTTAGTAGATCATTATCTGTCATTACCTCCTCTCCCCCCAAAATTGAGAGAGAGATCCAAGAGATCTAAAACAAATTCTTTAGGTTTCGTGTCTAGCGGTTGATTTGTCCAAGCAAAATATGCATCAAGTCGAGAAAATCTCAGTGAGGTTTAGTGCCTCTTATAAAGATTTTTTGAACACTGATTTAGAGCGTAGTGGAATTTAGCAAAAAGAAGAGCGCCCAAGAGGTTTGTTTTGAGTTACGGCGAAACATGAAGGAGTGTTCGATTAGAATTGTTATTCCGGAAGAGAAATGTTCTATTGAATAAAATGTTTTGTTACCGTTTTCTATGCTAATATAAAAACGAGGAAAGTTATATAAGATACCCCATGTTTGAGGGTCCCCAACATCCACAAGCGATATTTTTTGATCTCGTAAGTATTTTTATTACCTAGTGCAATCTTTGTAGTATTTTTAGGCAAGATAGAGAGTCAAAACGTAAGCTAAGCAGTTGCTTCATACCTCGCTTCATACATTCCGACGTCAAATGCATGAGAGAAGTTAAGTGCAAGACCCAATTCCGAAATACAATTTTTCGATTAATGCTTATTCGACTGAACAATAGTTCGAACCGATTTTTAACCGACAGCACTCTATAGCGAAACAGAAGTTTATCGAAAGACTTGAAGTTATAGAGGTTCAACAGTGTTGTCATTGACGTTTTACTACTTAAAATTGAAGTTTTTTTTTTGATAGACCTATTTCTGCATTCGCGGCCGCATGGCACTCCCTTTCTCACTTGAGTTTACCACCGATTGGGAAAGGGAGGGCAATTCTCTCATCTTTGTCTTCTCAACTTTACCTGAACAATAATCAGCAAATAATTGATGCTGGCATCTAGGATAGAGACGGGCAAGTTTAAGGTGATGCCCTGAATGGCTCCGCTCATGTAGCGCGGGTGTTCTCTACCCACGCTCGAGTGCCATCGCCGAATGATCGCATACTGTCTTTGATTGGTCACTGCAAGTAAAAGAGGAATATTGATTGGTACAAAGTAAATAATAGCCAAATCGCTATCTACTTAAAAGTTGTTATTCAAACCCTGTATAGGCAGAATGTGCACCGAAGGAAGACTTGTGTATTGGAATTTCTCATGAATTTTTAATGCACTTACAGCGCTAGATGTCGCTTAATCGTCGCTTCGAGACGAGCATCAAGAGGTTGAAAGATTCACTAGGGTCCGCTAGGCGCCCTTAGCTCAGTCGGTAGAGCGGTGGAACGTTGTTCTACAGTCCCGGGTTCAAGTCCCGGCGGTCGCTAGTGAATTTTTCAATTTTCTCATTCTTTAATTTTTAGAAGGAAGACTTATCTCGCACGCGATGAAAGATGTGTCAAATCAATGTCAATTTATCAAAACAAGTGAATAAATTTTGACATACAGGTGTAGTGAATCGCATGCTAAGGGGACAGAAAGAAAATAATTTCTTTGATGTTGGTTTTCACAGATTTGTGGAGAAGTTTATTTTCTGTGTAGTTGTAAGTATCATTTCGCTCTTACCATATTACTTATCTCAAACATGTATTGTACTTGATGATCTTGAGGCAATATCCAAGACACAGAGGTGTTTCTACGCTGTGAATATTTCATATTTTTGTTGTGTGTGGCTATTGTTTTAATATTGCAAGACATTGGTATTTTTTTCATTTAAGTTTTCATGTAATAATCATAAAGAAAGAAAGTTAGCGGGTATGATGACATCACAGGTCTATTACTACACATACAATGATACAACGAAGTAGGTATAAAGGTCCAAATTCAACCGGTTTCTAAATATTAAACATACCTTTAGTAACACGGGAATCCAAAGTAACTTTTGATGCCAGATCAAACAACAAACTATCACAAATAGTTTCAGTAGTTCTTGCAGCCAGACATACAGCCCATAGATCGTAGAGGGACCTTAGTTGACAAAAAATCAGGGTGACCACTATGTACTGGAAGTAAATAAAAATAACGAATTCTAAAAGAGGAGTGAATAAAAGTGATACTGATGATCTCTCCGGCCAATTTCGACCATGGCGACCACTTCTACTCCTGATCAAGTCTCGGCGGTGATGCACCCGTAGGTGGCTATTGTAGCCGATTTGATATAATTGTACTTAATGCTAACGGGAGGACGAAGAGATAATAGAGATAATATTGCATTCTGTATGTATAATAATCATCTTATCGTAAACCACATTTCGGGTTAGGTACTTACTAAGTCTTTTTCGATTAAAACAGCAAGAACTACGTAAATGATAGTCTTGATCAACAACATCAGAAGCATTGTTACCATCTGAAAACAAATCAAAGAGTATTTGTTAAACAAAAGCTATTTTTAGATCTAAAAAAGTTTTTAACTTACAGCTATTTAGACACCGTGTTTCAGAGAAAATGCAAGAAATTGGACATATTGTTGGAATCGTACTGAATTTTCAGTATAGAACCAATACTAAACAAATAGATGTACTTATTTAACTTACCCTTGCACCGAGTTCTTCTCCCATTTGAGCTGACGCTAACAAAACGTGTCTATACACTCTTGAACCGACACAGGAGTACACGTCTTTCAGTTCAATAAGTCGCAAATTGAAACTCTGTATAATCAACCGTATGAACTTCATTTCAGAGTCGTGTGCAGACGTGGCTAAACCAAACAACACAACTGTACTCAGTTCCATCTTTCTAAATACTACCACTGCAATATTAATGGCAAGGGACACAACGTTGCCTAAATTAGCAATCTTCAAATTTCTCTTCAGGTCTGTACAGTATTCCTTGCTCATTCCGCATTTTTCGTCAAGTCTGTCCAGAGATTCAAACGTCTTTCTCCTGGTGCATTGGTTTATTAATACAAAAAGCTCTACGGCTGATAAAAAGTTAAGGATCTTTTGCGTGTTGTCGTATTCAACATCCTGTATAAAGTTGTCAAATATAATAGCTCCGAGAAGGGAACTAAATGTAGCCACAAAAATGAACCAGCAAAGAATTTTATTTGCTTTTCCTTCAACGATGTAGAAGCGGTTAATGCAAAAGAAATTTTGAAAAATTATAAACATTTTGAAGAAACTCAACGTGCTTTGTCTTTTATACATTTTACGCAAACTATTTTCCATAAAATAGTTTCAATTTAATTATTAAGATTTATGTAGGTTTTTTGCACAGTCTAAGTAAAGTGATTTAACAACAGTGACACGTCAGATTCTATTATAACTAACGAAATATGAAATGATTTTAATCAATTTGATTGATAGATAGGGTTAAAGTGCTTCATTCATTACGTGTCACGATGTGATCTACAATACAACAATCAACATTTACTTAATGGATTACAATTTTGATTTAATGTACCTACCTATCTATAAAGTATAAAAAATCGAATTATACCATACAATTTTTCCTAAGGAACGTTATAAAAAAAAAATTTTTTTGGACCTCCCATACTCACTGAATCGCTGGGCTGGTGAATTTTTAAGGGAAGCAATTTTTTATTCATATTTCGACCTATGTTCCTAGGGGAATGTTGTTTAGTTTCATGGGCTGGTTGACCCCTTAAAATATTTGCAGTGTTTTTTTTACATCCTGTATAATTTGCCTAGTTCAATCACATGTAGAGAGGATTCTAATTCTGTTTAAACGCGTTATTTTTGGTGTCCTAAAACATGGTCATTGTCACCGTCGTCTGGTAGCCTAGTAGGCAGTCTAAAAACTTTGATACCAGGATTCATCTACTTCTTTCCCGACTCAATATCCCTCATGATTGAATGAAAGCATGGCCCATCAAAAAGTAGTCAGTCTAAAAACTTTGAAACCAGGATTCATCTAGTTCTTTCCCGACTCGCTATCCCTCATGATTGAATGAAAGCGCAGCCCATCAAAAAGTGAGTTTATTCGTCCATTAATCAGTTTATGAGTTTCCACCTCCAGCCTACCCGCTCTTTGGCAGAATGAAGTGTCAAAAGGTGAAAGCCATTAGCGGCGATTTAATTCTCGTCACTATCCATGGCGGACTAGGGCGTGGTTACGATAGCAGCGAAAGCGGATCGGATTTTGATATATAAAACTTCCGTACGTGGATTTTTGCGAGATTTGAGATAAAATAAATATGACATTGCTCGGAAAATCTTTCAGTTGAGTTTAACCTACATAAGAAATATAAATTACGTCGCCAATGTTTCATTCAATGTACCTACCTGCTGCTTTAACTTTAGCCTTACTCCACTATTGATAGTGACAGAGTTAGGCTGTAGTCACTATAGCAGCGAGAGCGGGAGCGGATATGAAATTGCTAATAAAAACTGATGCTTTTGAACCCCGTGTTCACTCTACTATGTATAGTGACAGTGCTGGGGCGTGGGCACAATGACAGCCGAAGCGGTAGCGGGTTCGTAATAATATCCGATATCTCCTTCTCGGCTAGTAAATACGCATGTCCAGTTACCCCGTTAGTGGTTTCACCCCCTGAAACTCGTTCTCCCGCGGGAAAAATGCGTTTTCCCCGTATGTGTTATACATATAAACCTTCCTCTTGAATCCCTCTGTCTAATACAAAAAAAAAACGGCCAAGTGCGACTTGGATTTGCCAACCGAGGGTTCCGTACTAAGATTTGTATTTTGTTGGTTATTCTGGTTGGTAAACCTATATTTCATATGATACTCCACTTGGACAACTAGCGAAAAAATTTCCGTAGCTATTATGCATTAGAATGAGAGATAATAACATATTGCTTTAATTTTCATTTTGAGGCGAGACAATTTCTTAGACCAGAAATAGGCATTCTCGTTTATGAAAATATATATATTTTCTTTAATTTTTCTTAATTTGAATATCAAAATGAAGCTTGCTAAATATTGTTCTAGGTCTACGAGAAGTACCCTCTGAATTTTGATTCCCTTCAGAGGGTAAAAAACACGCTTATTTACTGCATAAACAGCTGTATCTTTTTTAACTTCAAGTGAGGTGCTTGATTTTTTTCACAACTACTAGCGACCATAGTATACGGTTATAGTTTTAACTCGATATCTTTACACTTTCCTGTGATAAAGGGTCTTGACAGAATGACATACGGACGGTTGGATAGACGGACGGACAACAAAGTGGTATAAGGGTTCCGTTTTTTCCCTTTTGAACCCTAAAAACTGCATCAAAATCCGTAGCGTGAAGGAGAAGTTAAGGAATTCTACAGCACACAGAAGCAAAAAGCAACTTCATAATATACTATGTATGTATTCATTACATATCCGCTCCCGCCCCCGCTAACTTTGTGTTGTGACCTCGGCCTAACTCTGTCACTGTCCATGGCGGAGTGAGGCCGGGGTTGAAAAGCGTTAATTTTTATTAGCAATCACAAATCCGCTCCCGTTTCCGCTGATATTATGACCACAGCTTCACTCTGTCACTATCCATGGCGGAGTGAGGCCGGGGTTGAAAAGCGTTAATTTTCCATGAGAAATTGCCCGAGGGCTCCTCAAAGACGAGCAATTTAAAACTTAATTCAGTGTGGCGTTTTAAGATTTCGCACAGGGCTGTAGTCAGTGAAATAATTTACCCTTATATAGGTACTGTTTTCCGAAACTTGGTCCTTTTCAAGGTGAGACTGAAACAATTCTAACAGGTAAATGACGCTAAAATCCATCACAATATCAAAACATAAAAATGAGTTTAAGAAATACGACAGCTCAGCTGTTGGTGGACGAGGGCTATAGTCCCACTTCAGTAAAATATTTATTTCTGGTATTTTATTGCAGACAATCATCATCTTTTCCTAAGCCTTTATGCACACCTTCTGGGGTTGGTTCTCCTTGTCAGCCTCTTCCACTTTTCTCTATCTTTGAGTATGAGCATCTTGGTTTCTTTTAGATCCTTTTGGACCGTCGTCAACCTTGTGGTGGGTTGTCTTCCGCGCCGGGCTGCTTTTACTATAATCATGGTCCTCAGGGTGGTGGAGCACATGCCCGTCGCAGGCGCCGTTCTTTGTCTTTATTTAATGTTTATCACGACTAACCTTGTTGTTTTTCCTTATCTATATGATCGAGGCAATCTTGTAGCTTCCCCTGATGTGGACATTACGGACTATGTCTAAGAGTGTTTAATTTGCAAACAGTATTTTTATTTTTATGTCCTAAATCGGTCCCTGTAGAAAGTCATTGCGTATTTAAGTTTAGTTTAATTTCAGTTTGCCGGGCTAAAGTCAATATTGAGGCGGAAGTTAAAAGGTTTCTTTAATCCGTTACTTATCTGCGCACAGGTTCGGTGATTTGGAAGTTTTATTTTGGAATATTTAGTTGAGTCTGTTTATACCTTTTGACTTTTGGTCTTCTTCTTCATCATGTGGAACACCAAGTCGTTCAATGACCCAATGAACTCTGGTGTCTGGTGTGAGTGTGCTGTAAGTAACAGGTCTTTGACATACCTAGTTGTGTACCGTCTGCCGTCTAAGTGATAATAGACAGCAGCCGTAACCGACGGCTTAAAGTGACATATCCATTCCATCTTTTTGTTCAAACAATCTTGTCGCCCTGCAATGTCCTAACCAGATTGTAAACAAATTCACAAAGTGTTAAATTTTGTGATTGACCCACTGAGAATTGAACCCGGAACCTTCGTCGAAGGCAGTCGCACTAACACTGTGCCACATCAGCCGTCGTCATTAATGCTCTGGCAGTAGACAAGGACAGCCGATGTGGGGCAGTGGTTAGTATGCCTGCCTGCCACGCAAAGGTTCCGGGTTCAATTCCCGGTGGGGTCGCTCACAAAGTTGATATTAATCACTTTGTGAATTTGTTCCCAGTCTGGTTAGGACATTGCAGGCTGAACCACCTGATTGTCCGCAAGTAAGATGGTTCCTTGCTTCGGATGGGCACGTTAAGCCGTCGGTCCCGGTTGCTGTCTATGATGGCGGTCGTTACACAACCATGTCAGAGGCCTGCTACTTGCAGTAGGCGGTTGAAAAACTCTGACACTAGGGTTCATCGGGTCGTTGAACGACTCGGTGTCCCACACGAAAAGAAGAAGAAGAAGTAGACAAGGAAGTTGTAGGTATAGTAACATTCCGACATAAATTGACGAAATCCGTGATTATCCTGCATGATGTTCTGTGGATCAACAAAAACGAATTAATGATACGAATAAACAAACTGCAGAGTTAATAATTAAAACTGGTAAGTATTTAAATTACACTGTGTAATTAAAACATGAATAAAATACGATGATTCATTAATAACATTAACATACGGTTACAACATGCTACTGTCTAGTCTACGAATGCAGAGTTATGTTTTCACTTGTAAGTTTCAGACCCTTAAAATTATTACTGGCCTTAAAATTAATAATCGTCAGCCTAAATTCACCCACTGCAGGGTATAGGCCTCCTATCCTTTCAAGGCACAACAGTCCACTGCTGAACATGGGCCTCTCTTTTCTGAAGGGGATCCTGCCATACTCACCGTGCTTGGTAGGCGGATTGGTGAGTGCAGTGCAAGATGTTTTGTTCACAAGGAACACTGCCCATTTCCTGGTTATTTAACACTTCGTCGCTGTTTTTGAGTTTTCTGTCATAGAAAATAAATGGCGTGATGCTATTCTAAACTGGCATCCAGAGAAACACTGACACTACAAGGCAGAAGAGCAAAGAACATTTTTATTTGAAGAATTTTGTTGATTCATAAGAAATGGGGTTATGCTATTCTAAACCAGCATCAAACAGCGAGAAATATTGTGAGACACGGACCAATGGACAAATATCGTTGCTTTGTGATGCAAATCTGGTCGTCAAGCCGCTTGTAGAGAGATGCTTACATTACTAGACCAAAGTCAAGAGAAAATTTGTAGATTGTTTTGTTGATTCTTAAGAAAGCTATATAGTAGGTAAGAACGTCTAAGTGAGAGTTCCCACGCGTGTTGAGGGTTAGCCCCGCTTTGGAAACTAATCTTTAAGCTTTTCTTTAGCTATGCCGAGCCGGGGCTTTGCTGGCATACTTACAAAAAAAAGGCAGCCGTTTCAAATTTGATTTACTGGCCAAAATTTTGTAATTTTGTAATAAATCAACCCAGACTACACACAAATACTTGAACATTGACTTTGAAAATATTTGGGTGTGGTGGGAATCGAACCCACGACCCTCGGCGTAGAAGGCAGGGGTACTATCCATTACGCCATCGGGACAGTCAAAAAATGGTAAGAGCTTCAAGTAATAGTAATAGTGTGGTATGTATGAAAGATATGTTACGCGTCAATTTCTGCAAAACCTTGCTCTAATAACTTTTCTCATAATATAATAGTTCGCGAGAAAAACGCTTTGAAACATGGTAGTTTTTGCTGAAAACACACAAATTCGAAAGTATAGATAGTAAGTAGTGAAGTTTGTAAGTATGTCAGCAAGGCCCCGGCTCGGTATAGCTAAAGAAAATCCTAAAGATTAGTTTTCAAAGCGATGCTAACCTGCAACACGCGCGGGAACTCCCGAAGTTCATTTGTATGGCTATTCAAACTCACTAATAGATAAGAAATGGGGTGATGTATTCTAAGCTGGCATCAAAAAGCTAGGATTTTTGTGAAACACGGACAAACGGACAAACAACGTTGCTTTGCGATGCAAATCTGGGCGTCAAGCCGCTCTCAGAGAAACGCTTACAGTATAGAACAAAGAAACTGTTATAGGAGCGATTGATGTATTAACCATAGTTTTTAACATAGGTACTTCGAAATAATTTGACAAAATTGCACTGCAATATACATAATATATTTTTCTATCTTATCGCACAGTTTTTTCCTGTGGTGTGATAATTTATATTTCTGAGTAAAAAATTTGCTCTAGCTTCCATAGATAGACGAACATAGTGTGCATAAATTATAAGTAAAAAACATTTTTAAAACAAGCTTTTATTTGGGTGCGCTAAAAAGTATAAAATAATCTATTTACTAAAACTTTAACTTGTAACTTTTAATGGCATTAAATCTACGTCTTCACAATTTATACGATATAAAAGCTTGTCGCGAGATTTAAGTAGGTACGCGGGTGGTGTGGGTTAGTTTAAAAGTTTATTTAATATCATTTACACTGGATTTCTAATTTAATTATTGATTTAGACAAAGGTCAAAACTCGCGACAAGCTTTATATCGTATAAATTGTGAAGACGTAGATTTAATGACATTAATAGTTACAAGTTAAATTTTTTGTAATTTGATTATTTTATAATTTTTTGCGCACCCTAAATAAATAAATAAAAGCTTGTTTTAAAAATGTTTTTACTTATAATTTATTTTTGCTTTAGTAACCTCTGGAAAAAATTACAACATTCTTCATTGACTTTGAAACTGCGTCCATACGGACTACTAGTGCGAATCTGCGAGGCATCGGTCTCATGACTGTCTTACGACAACTCGGTATGAGTTTCGTCCTCTACGATAAGCTTCTTGTACCCAAGCGGGGCAATCGCTGAACTTTATGTTGCTTCTTCATTGACAGTGCCATGAACAGAAGACTAAAACCCCAACACAACAACCATTCAACCCCTAAAAATCTGTGCAAAGCGACGTCATTTACCTCACACTAGTATTTATCTTTCATTTGTCTATGTTTTCACCCATTTAGTAAGAAAACATAACAAACTTAATACGCCATCTAACCTTTAGTCTGTCATATCTGGTTTGATTTTGAGTGACGTAAACGTCACTTTATTTTTCGAGTTATTCTGAAAAATTCCTTTCATTTGATATCCTTATTGTAAAAAGCACAAAAATTTTATTCTGCCATCTTAAGCAGTCCACCATAGTTACCACCATAGTTAGAATGACGTCAACTTGTAATTCGAATAGGTAATTCTCAGCAAGCCCTTTCATCTGACACTCATATTGTAAATTATCATAGGTGGCCATCTTTAGATGTCCGCCATATTATTTTCTAAATTGTACTCAGCAAGCCCTTTCATTTGACACCCATATTGTAGGAGTGCGTCAAAGATTACTTGTCGGTCATCTTGGATTTTCCGCCATATTGGATTTAGAATAACCACACACAATCTAACATGCATTGTCATTTGAGTTAAACGTGTTTACAAAATTTCAGCTCAATCGGTTGAGAATATCTGCTTCAAAATTGAGTTGCAAGATTTGACCCGAACAAACATACATACTTACATACACTGCAAGTTAAATAAATAATATATATAAAATAATATATATAAATATATAAAAAGCTTTTAAAAAGAGAAGAAAATGATTTATGGAAACTCAGTAAGATAGAAAAGAATAGCGAACCTTATGTCACTGTAACCTGTTTTGTATGACAGATCGTCCCAATTCAACCCGCTGGTTTTTACCTATACATTATTTTGGTGTTTTTTTCAGAAATCCTGACTTATTCTTTATAATTTGATTAGTGTGCAACGATGGTTATGTATTCAGGATGCGAAGTTGGTGCGAATCTTCACATTTACCCGGAAAACTGTACATTTCACGGGTAAATTCTCAGAAAGTCGTCACTGGGATTACAAGTGATTTTTTTGTTTAAATGTGCCTTTTTTTGTAAGTAAAATAATAAAATACGCAATTCCTTATATTTCCTTTCGTATTTTCGATATGTAAAAGTGTATTAGTTAGTAATTTTCATAATATTTGGTGATAAATTAATTTCGCATTTAGGCCAGGGATTGACTGCAATTTATCGACTAAGTTATCGATAGTTACCTAGAGGTACCTTAGTTACCTAGAAGTACCTTACATACTTTGAATGATTTAACAACAAAAAAATATGCAAATTTTAAAGATTCGCTAAATAGTTACTTCAACAATTCAGACATATTTTTTTACAATACATATAACATTATTTTCAACTACATCCAAAAGATACACTTTAGTTCCAGTTATTAGAGATTAACTCTGTGACTCATACGAAATATTTGTTAATATTATTTTCAGGGTCGTATTAATGAGAGATTTGACGTGAGATGTGAGAGACCGCAACGCTCGAAACCGTTTCCATATAAAATATATGAAACAGAAGAGACGCCGTCTATACGGGGTATTAAGGCCGGTGTAACGAAAACCTTGCAGGCGTGCTCAGACCATGAAACTGAACAAATTTTACTATGGAGCCAATGGTGGAAAAAGAAAAAAACATTCCGATCTCCCATACAAAGTCAGTCAGCTGATCGTGAATTTTGTATGGGAGGTCGTAAATTATTTTTCTCAAACATGCTAGGAAATATGACAATTTCTTGCAAGAAAACAATCCAGAAAGTTTGACATTGTCTGTGATTTTGTAATTTCTGAACGATTTCTTTTTTACACACTAGCAATGAATTCCAATACAACTTTTCTGGCGCGATATCGAAATCGTTCAGAAATTACAAAATAAAAAAAGAATAACTCCTAATCCGCATCTTGACTTAGTAATCAGTAAAACAACTTTTTATATCAAATTACTATAAAATAAATTAAAATCTTTATAATTTCCTAGCATTTTTTTGAGAAAAGCGCTATGTAAGCCTCGGGGAAAATGACTTTGCCAGACTCGTATTTTTAAAGTCCTCGCCTGCGGCTCGGACTTCAAACTCTACTCGTCAGTCAAAGTCTTATTTCCCGTCCTCGTCAACAACCTACTATTTCGTTTCCCACCATTGGCTCCATAGTAAAAGTTGTTCACTTTGATGGTCTGATCATGCCTGCAAAGTTTTCGGTACACCGTCCCTAACACCCTGTACATGTAAGACGTACATTGCATCGATGACCACTGGCGATCACTTGTCTGACAGATGTCATTCTATTTCTCGTTTCGCACGTCTTATTTGTGAAGATAACGCCTATTGATTGACCAGGATTCTTACGAACAACCTTCTCAGCAAATTCTATAAAGAAACCTACGTAGGAAATACGCTGACTGCAAAAAAGGAAATGACCCGCCGCAGCAAAGAAAGCATTTTGTCAACATTTCAATTGAACAAATAAATAAAGTTGAAATTTTCATACCTTTTTTTATTTGAAATTATCGATAACCCTCCATATTGAATAATGTACATCACTAGCTGGGGTAAGCGCGCCAAAACCAAAATTGGTCACGCGAGATCAAGCTGTCAGTTGGTCTATAAACGCTAGTTTATATATCGACGCTTGAAAGGCAAAATTATCTAAGCGACATCAGAGTAACTTTACAGGAGAGCAGTTTAAAGTTTGGATTTTCAGAAAAAAATTCGTGTAAATTTTTGTGATAGTCCTAGAAGCCTGGTTTTTACATATTTGTTTTGTTATTTTTTTACCTAAATTTTAGTGTACATATCAATAAAGAATAATGCTTAGTTTTAGAGTTAGTGTCGCTTAGTCAAAAATTACCTAAAAATAAATACAGGCAAATTTGACTAACCGACAAGCTGGGAATGACAACGGTACAGTAAAATTTAAATAAACACCTTTTTAAGAATTTACGACAGAGTAAAGTTGCCCAACCAACATCAAAAATACTTCGAATTTGAGGCAAAACTACTTAGGTTACAATTTTATACTAAATTCTTCCCGGCAATTTGACTTAAATAACATTTGTTACAGACAATTTACCTAATTATTTAATTCAAGTGTTATATCAATAACAATAAAAATCAACACTAAGGTACACGGAGGCCCATTTCAACTAGGATCATCATCACATTAGCCTATAGCAGTCCACTGCTGGATGTAGGCCTCCCCCAGGGTACGCCACAATGCACGACATCCGTATTCGCCATCCATTTGCTACCAGCCGGTCTTTTTCATCGCCATCGGTCCATCTGGCCCTTGGGCGCCCAAAACTATGCTTGCTGAGGCTTGGCCTACACTCGAAAACCCGATTACAACATCGTCTATCGTTTCTACGGCAAATGTGCCAACCTACTGGACATTTAGAAGATAATCTCTTTCCGGGCCTTATACATTAGCGAGATCTCTAACATAGACCTTTTCGTCGGTCTCTCAGTGATACATAGCTGGTGGGACAATTTATTTGTCAGATTTCACGTCTCGTCTCCGTTAGTCATCACCGACCATGATAAGACACTCCGATTGAACATCTTGGTCTAGAGGCATGGTGACAAAGGTGGCTCCAGAATAAGACGCAACTTCCAAAATGCTACCCAGTACAGCTTCACTCTTCTGGTGATTTCAGCCTCAAAATTGTATCTTCCTAACTGCAATGTTTGCCCAAGGTATTCATACTTCTGTACAACTTCAAGGTCTACCTACGTCCTACACCAACCACGGATATTGGCTCAGGAACGACTTCATGTTCATCCAAAATTATTATGCTCTTGACTAAGGTCATCCTGAATTCAACATGCTTCGAGACCGATAAACAGGACAGCATTTTTGCAGATCCTGAAGCAATTTGGCCATTATGACTATGGCGTCGGCAAAGCGGAGATACATAAAATATTTGCCGTTGACTTTGATACCCAACCCATCAGGTCTGTCAGGTTTTGAAGACATCCTAAGGCATTTTGGTGAAAAGTTTTAAGGATAAAACGTCATCCTGTTTTACATCTCGGTGTAATAGTATGGACCTTGTTTTGTGGTTTTGTACTTGAACGGGGGTCTTCGCCAATAAGCTTCTCCGCACCTCCACGTACAGCCATTCGACTAGGCACGGCTGCAAGGACACCAGAACAGCCCAGGTTTCTCTCGAGTCAAAAACTTTCTCGTGGGCTACAAAAGCCATACGCAACGGTTGGCTGAACTCTTCTGACTTCTGTATTTTGGGATGTGGTCTATTTATACTAAAGCCTTTACGATACCCTGCCCGTCCCAGTGGTTGTAAGGCGTCAAATCTTAGTCGTTTTATTACGATCTCGAGAAAAGTCTATAAGACGTAGCTCAGTAGTGTAATCATCATCATCATTATCAACCATTCAGGGTTGTCCCATTTGCTATTACGGAGATAAAATTGTCTTTTTATCTCATCAAATCCAGGTTTTTCACAAGCCATTAGCCACCTACAAACACCTAGGAAATTTCGTCTGCCCAATCCGAAAGCCCATTACTATTTCTGAGCCACTGTCATAAGCTTTTTTCGAGAGTCGCTTTGAATGGTCTGGCATCAATATTTGACGGTTTCTAGCTACTGGAACAGACCAGGTCTTGTAAAGGCACTGTGGACCACATTCATGCTGTACGGAAGGTTTTACAGAAATCAGAGTATGACCAACCGCTTTGTGTGGCTTTTGTGGACTACAAACCTGGGCTGTTCTTGAGTTTTTGCAACGACGCCAAGTCGACTATCGATATCCCCACTCCACAGATACTGAGAAGCCTGTAATTAATAGCAACGATATGCGTTCCAGTATAAAGCCATTCAAAGTAACTAAAAGTATAAGGCATTACTTTGCGGAAGTCCATCTTGTTGAAAGTGATAGAAATACGTTTTGCTTCTTCCACACTTACGAGTGAACCACACTCGCGACCGCAACTTAATGCAAATGTACAAGCAACGCACCTCTCCAACACCACAACCACCGTTTTACACTCTACAGGTATACTTCCATGGAGTATCCTCAGGAGATCATCGACAGTCACGTTCCAAGGACCGACTAATAAGTAACTGCCCCTGTCGATTAAGTTGCGGTCGTACGTGTGGTTCACTCAGCAGTATAACTTTCCATCATAAGCGCGGAAAAAGCTGAACATATTTCTATCAATTTTAACAAGAGCCATTCAACTACTGCGAGGTGTAAAACAATGTGACGTTATATCGCTCAAACATTTCACCAATGCGCTTGAAGACCTTAGCATGGAATGATCTGGACAATTTCGTCAACAGTGAATACCTCACAATCTCCGCTTTGCCACATAGAATCGCGGCAGGTACTGTGAAAGGTGTTCAGTTTAAATAAGACCTCGAGGCGTGATGGACTTGGGATGAATTTGGAAAAGACTACGGTCCAGCTCAATTGCATATCTCCGTCGAAGGTGTAGTAGACCTTGAAATTGTCCAAAACTATGAATACCTTGGGCAAAAATTGTACTTAGAAAAAGATAACATTGAGGCTGAAATCTCCAGAACAGTGCGGCTGGACTGGGTAGCATTTGGGAAGACGTATCTTGTTCTGGAGTCACCCTCGCCGCAACAAGGTGTTTGATCAGTGCATCCGATCGCTCATGATGTATTACGGAGCATAGACATGAAATCTGAGAGTAAAACTGGGACATTGGTTACATGTCATTCAGAGAGGGGACGCTTTGCTAGGTGTCTCGCTAATATGTCGAGCTTAATCCGGAACGATTATTCGAAGACCAAAGTAACGGACATACTGGAAATAGAAGTGTAGCAAGCTGAAGGGTCAGTGGTCTGGCCACATCTGACGTAAACGCGATTGAAGACGGAGTAAGCGGGTTCTCAGTGGATGCCACGCCCAGAAATACCAATGACTTGAAGAGAGCAGCTGGTAGGGACTGGATGGTAAACGCAAGGATTTTACCTTGGCGTACCCTGGTGAGGCCCACGTTTAGCAGTGGACTGTTATTATAGGCTAATGTGATGATGACCACAGAAGTAGGTAACGAGCTAAGAAACTGAATGAAGCGGATGAACAAAATTTATTTATAATCTGATTTATTTGTAAATTCTACTGAAAATTTTGGACTTGTTACATGAAAAGTGCATTCCTCATATTTGGCGACATCGTAATCGAAGCACGAGCGTGCATCCCACGCGACGCCCTGCCATGCACTGAACTATCTAAGTAACTTAAACTCTAGATTCACTGTTTGCACAAGCGACTGTTTGTGTGTCATCCGTAGGAGTAACCAACATTTTTATGTAAACTACTTTAAATAAAAATATTCCAAGCGCCTGTATGTGATGCTACCATAGGTTCTAACCGACATTGGATAATCGTATTTGGTCAAGTAAAAATTGTCTAAATAAGAAAAGAACCTTTGAAAACGGCGGGTAAAATTGACTAAGCGACAATCAGATTTATTTTTAAGACAGGTAATATATACTGAATCAACTGAATAAAGAAAAATTATAACAGGCATTTTTAACTAAACGCCAAGCACGCAGAAAAACGGGTATGCAAAATTTACTTAAGTGATGAAAAAACGAGATCTTTGTAAGGAAAAAATAGCTATGCGCCTTACACTATGTCGTCAGATTGAGGCAAAATTGACTAAGTGGAGAAAATACTGTACGAAGAGAACGGTAAAATTTGACCAAAGTCAAGTTTAGCATTATTTAATTTCGATAACCACCAAATTTTCAAAATGGTCGAAAATCGTGTCGGTTAGTCAACCGAAAAAGTGAATTTTCGCGAATTTCAAAATGTCTAAGCGACAAAAAGTCATCGTAGAGACGTGAGTAGGATCAAACGACGCAGAAAAATCAGGCGATTCCTACAATGTATATAACTCAATTTGGCCAAAAATGTCGCTTAGATAATTTTGCCTTTCAAGCGTCGATATATAAGTCTATGCTAGCTTCAAAACCAGACATACACAGAAAAAATAAACCACTCCATTGCGGGTAAAGTAGGACAAACAAACACTTTCCCATTTATAATACCTAGTAACGTCTTTCGGGTGACGGACGTTTACGGTTTGGCTCGAGCAGCAAAAGGGAGTGCAGCAATGAAACAAGTTCTTTTGGTTAATAAAGTAAAACTGTATATTAAAAAATAAAATATAGAACTTGTCAACGCGCCCGTAACAGAAGAGGGAATGCTGGCAAGTATTACATCTATGGCTTATATACTAAATTTCGATAGTGGGGTGGAGGTAGATAAGGTAGAACAATGCTATCATGGTAGCCTTGGTAAAGTCGTAAAAGTTTCTAGGATTTTCCGATCGTAAAACTGTTTGTGAGAAAATTGATAACAAAAATACTTTTAATTTTTAATAAATATTCATAGGTAATAAAATATAGTTCAAAAAACAAAACTATAAATTAAGGGATGTAATCCGTAAGTTGACATCTCAATTAATTAAGGAATTTCGCAAGGCCCTTTAAGGTATCAGGTATGTGTAACATAACTCCTCCCCCCTTAGCATAAAAATATCTGAAGGATATTTTAATATCTGAAGGATATTTTTACAATAAAATGAACGCAAGAATCTCTTATTCTTAACGGTTAATCTTGGTTGGCATTATTATAAAATATACTTTCTAAATTAGTACTTATAAATTTCATTCTTAAAAATTTCATTCTTATAATAATTAGAGTTCTTTGCTTTTTATATTATTTAAGTTCTCTTGCAGTATTGATTTTACGTTCACTTTCACTTCACTTCACTTCACTTCACTTCACTTACTTACTAATGCTTAAAAATTCAATACCCGTAACAAATTAATATAACTAGTGGTTAGTTGTTAACTATGTGTTAAACTTAAATCACTATATAACTGCAATGAATTAATCAATTAAAATATATAAAATTACATGTTCGGTCTTTTAATATTTTTTATGGTACTTTTGTGACTCTTTCTTTAGCTCCAATTTTAACAGGAATGACATTTCTAACCTTCTGCCCTACAACAAGTGCCGGTTCGTATCTAGGTTTATCTTTACCACGTCTCTGATTAACTAATTTACTAAATATCGTATCCCCTACATTAACGTCTACGCTTTCTCCTGGTCTTTGACGATTTTCTTTTTGTTGGTTCATTTTAGAAGTCAAATATTTATACAAAAATGAAGTTCGTTTAGCGTGATCTTTCATTAATTGTTGCATGTACATTTTATCAAATGCAACATGAAATACACTATTAGAATCAGTGTGACCAAAAACAACTTCAAATGGAGTTAATTCCGTTGCCGAATGAATTGTATTATTATATGCCATAATAGCGTATGTCATAACAGTTGAGGCGTCTGTTATCTTATATTCGTATTTAGCTAATCTGTAAATTTCTATCAAAGTTGAGTGAAATCTTTCAATTAAACCCATACTATTCGGATTATTTGGCGTACCAATGTGTAAATCAATTTTATAAAAGTTTAATAATTCACGCATTAATGCATTATTAAATTCAGAGCCTGGGTCACAACTTATGATGTTTGGAGTACCATAATGAGAAAAATATTTGATAAGTGCCTTGACAACTTCCGGTGTAGATCTATTTAAAATGTTGATTGCTTGTCCAAGTTTGGAAAATGCATCAATTATAGTGAGATATAATCTCCCATCTATTGAAAATAAATCTATAAATAATTCTTCAAAAGGTTTTCGTTGCGTTTGAGTCAACTGAAGTCGAGGCTTTATAGGATTTCTATCATATTTCATTCGTTTACATAACGAACAATTATTTACAACTGTAGTGACAGTTTGTATCATGTTGTTCCAATAATAATTTCTTTTAATACGCATAAGCGTTTCTCTGATTCCCCTATGACAAGTTTTCCCTTCGTGATAAGCATGAACTAAGCTTACTTGTTCATCTTCATCATCTACATAAATAACTCTCTCCGTGCATTCCGTTAAATTAACTGGATTATTCGAAAATAATTCACTTACAATTTTGCTGAAAATATCTCTTTGAGATTTATCCTCAAAATAAATAAAATATTTTTTCCCTTGCTCAATATGATCCTTTAGGAAATCTTTAATGAAATTAACGTTATCTCGTGGTAATCTCACTTCTATTATCTTTTGATTATGACGAGAAATATTTTCAACTTTTATCTCATCTTTATACCAATTAAATACTAATATTTGATTATTTTTGGAATCGACCGCTTCGTTAATTATGGGTATTGGTAATGTCCTATCTCCTGTGATTACTTTTTCTTCGTTATCCTCAATAATTTCTACATCAGATGCCGATTGTTCAGAGGCTGTTAATGTCTCTTCATCTGAATCTATGGTTGCGCAATTAGAACTATCTTTAATCCTACTTGTACTTGGTTCAGATGGCTGAACAACATCTTCATTTGTACTTGGTCCAGGTGACTGAACATCATCTTGTTGACTGTCTCCTAATTGTCTCCTAATTCCTTTAATGAATTTTCTAAAAACATTGACTTTTATTCTAGATAGCGCATCAGCGTTAGTGTTCTGCTTTCCACTACGATAAAGAACTTCAAAGTCATATTCTTGAAGTCGTAATCTCCAACGTGTGAGTTTACTATTTGGTTCCTTCAGTTCATAAAGCCATGCTAATGGTCTATGGTCAGTATAAATGCAAAATTTCCTCCCGTAAAGATATGGCCGGAAATGTTTTACTGCCCACAAAATAGCTAGTAACTCTCGTTCTATTGTACTATACTTTCTTTCAGTTTCACTTAGCGTTCGACTTGCATAAGCTACTGGCTTATCGCTGCCTATGTTACCTTGAGATAACACCGCGCCCAGTGCAAAATCAGAACTATCAGTAGTTAGTAAAAATGGCCTCGTGAAATCTGGAAATTGCAACAATGGAGCATTAACTAGTAGATCTTTACAACTTTGAAACGCTGCTGTATACTCATCATCGATAACGATTTTCTTATTTTTCTTTAAACAATTAGTCAAAGGTTTGGTGACTTTCGAAAAGTCTTTGATAAACCTCCTGTAATATCCAACTAAACCTAAGAAAGATTTTATTTCTTTTACAGTTTTAGGGATTGGATATTGCAAAACCGCTGAAACTTTATCTTGATTAGGCTTTAAACCTTCCTTTGTTATAGTATGTCCCAAGTACAAAATTTCCTTTTTTAAGAATTCCGATTTATCAAGTTGGACCTTTAAATTTGACTTTCTCAAGGTGTCAAAAATAACTTCGAGCTTTCGAATATGCTCATCTAATGTGCTTGAAAATACAATGATGTCATCTAAATACACAAGACAATGGATTCCTTGCAGTCCTCGCAAGATATTATCCATAGCACGCTGAAATGTAGCAGGTGCTGTTTTTAATCCAAATGGCATCCTTAAAATTCATAATGACCAAATTGAGTGCTGAAGGCAGTTTTAGGACGATCTGATTCATTTATTTCAATTTGATGGTAACCGCTTGCTAAATCTAAGGTTGAAAAATAAATGCTATTTCCAAGTTTATCAAACAAGTCAGAAATATTTGGTAATGGATATTTATCATCACAAGTAACTTCATTTAATTTTCTGTAATCGATAACCATTCGATATTTCTGTTCACCTGAAGCATCCAATTTTTTTGGTACAAGGTGTACAGGAGCACTCCATGGTGAAAAACTTGGTTATATGATGTTATCGTGTAATAATTTTGAAACTTGGTTTTTAATTTCTTCGGCTTGCAATGGCGATTGTCTATATGGTTTAACATATATAGGGTCGTCATTTTTTGTTCGAATAAAGTGTTTTACTTCATTCGTAAAAGTAAGTGGTATTCCTTCACAATAAAATATGTCTTTATATTCAGTACATAAATGAGAGATTTTTTCTTTTTCCTCTTCATTCATGTGATCAAGTCTCAATTTTTCTTGTAAATTTTCCAACAATAACGTATCGAAAGATTGTTCTAAGTAATTAACTTTACAACAGTTTACTTGATTATCGTCAATTTTAGTTACTTTAAAAGGTGATGTTATAATTAGATCTAAATATTCTGTACCGCTATTCTGAATTATAGTGAATGCAAAACCTTTATTACAACTTACTAGGGCCTGTGGCATACGCAAGTGAGAGTTGAATTCTTGGAATTCTAAGATTCCCTGACCATTGTATAGGTCGGTCGGTACTTTCACTCTCTGTTCACTACGTGGTAACAAAGTAATGCTTATCGGTGTAAACGGTAAGCTACAAGGTCGCTGAAAGTAAATGGGTATGACCGCTTGTTCTGTGACTAATAATGATTTCTCTTTTATTACTGCTTTTAAGTCAAACAATAAATCACATCCAATTAAACCATGATATGCCTCTCCTATATCATATACATAAAATTTACATAATTTATCCGTGTTAAATATTGAAAAAAGATTTATGATCACGGCTTTATCGTGCTTACTCATCGAGTGTGTGCTAACAACTTCAAAAGGTTCATGAATAATACGATTCGAATAATGCAATTGTACCAAGTTAGGACTTATGAATGAACGGGTACTTCCAGTATCAATCATAATTTTAGCATCGATTTGAGGAATAAAAATATACGGTAATTCTAACGAATCATTTATTCTTGTGCTGTAGTTTTTGAGGCTTTTATATGAAAATTTGCACCTTCACGTGTATCTTTACGCGTGTTGCAATTATTTAAATTCGATCTGTGACTTGGACCTGCCTGTTGGCTAGTCGAAGGTTGTGGCTGTGACTGTGACTGCGCTGCTTGCAGTTGTCTGCCGCCATAGTTAAAACGATTTTGGAAAGGTCTACTATTAAAAGAGTTCGGATTGCGGTTGTACGCAGTACGAACTTGATTGTTCGATGCATTATACTGAGGTAGATGCGTTTGTGGTTGTATAGCCCTTGGTGGGAAAGTTTTCGTAAATGTCTTATTATTACTATTATTATGACGATTTACGTTTTTCTGAGAACTAACATTTAACTTATGTTTCATCTCGTATTGGATTTGAAAATTTTCCTCCTCTAAAACTATCTCTATAGCTTCTTCTAGAGTAGAAGGATTTTTTATCTTTACTAATCTTATCAATTCCTCAGGGAGGTTGTATAAGAAAACATTTAATGACGTTTTATTATAAATGTTCATTTTGCTTTCGCGCAAATTCTCATCACTTTGATTAATTTTCGCAAATAAGTTAGTACGAATTCTTTTAATGCGATTAGCAAATTGCAAATATCGCTCATTGGGATTAATCTTTAAAGTTTCAAGTTTAATCGCAATACATTCTTCTGATCTAGGATCTCCGAAATGCTGATTTAAAACATCTTTTAATCCCTCATAATCATGAATATCATCTCGCTCGCTTATCAACGCGGATGCATCACCAGTTAACCTGCTGGTTACTACATGCAAATTATATTGCTCTTGCATTTCATCACCCCCATACAAAGAAAGGACATATTCACATTTCTTTAAAAAAATATTTAGCGTACGGTAATCACCGTCAAATCGGGGTATAATATTAACTATCTCACTAGGAATGATTCTAATTCCTTCCATTTTATAAAAATGTATCAATTAAGACAATTATTAGGCTAACACGTTTGTTCCGCCTATAAATTTAAAATGTCGTAAGAGTACCAATAAAAACTCGCGTTAAATTATATCGCTATGCCCATTAATTTATCGCAGTTTACTATAAAATTAATTATTATTTGTTTTGATCAGTTTGCCGCTATGCGTCTTATAAACTGGGTCAAAGACAATAAATCACACAATAAAGTACACAATAAAATATTTCAAAAATACACAGTGAAATATAAAAATCGCTCGTGCGTAGAAAATATTACTCAGGATGACTTGTTTCACACAGCATCAATTGTTGCACGTATTGCATGTGCAATTGAATTAATTTTGCCTGTAGTTCTCGTACTATAGTAATAATTGCTTTCAGAAGCTCTCTGTGTTGTCGACAATTTCTGCCGCTATGAAGAGTTTGATATTGCTCCTGCTGATAACCCTCTCGCCTTGGGTCTGGATACGGGAACATTAAATATGGTTGAGGAAGAAACCTGATCTTAAGTTTCCACCGATTCCCCCTTATGCCTGGTGTAGGCTAGGCTTACGTGACCGTAGATTAAGTTGGTTGCTGCTGTCGAGCTACGCGGTGCTGCGTCGTACTATTTGCCTTGCAGTGTCGTGTAGTGACGTGCTGTGCCGTATTGCTGCCGTCGTGCTGAGTCGTTGTGCTTTCTTCCCGTCTACCTTGCCGTCAGGGAACACGCCGACTTCGCGCCCGATATGACAAATTACGTTCTTTTTTTTGTGCTCAATGCTAGAGAGCAACTCTAGATTGTAATAATCTAGATGCACAATCCTACCGTCTGCGCCAGTAACGTCTTTCGGGTGACGGACGTTTACGGTTTGGCTCGAGCAGCAAAAGGGAGTGCAGCAATGAAACAAGTTCTTTTGGTTAATAAAGTAAAACTGTATATTAAAAAATAAAATATAGAACTTGTCAACGCGCCCGTAACAGAAGAGGGAATGCTGGCAAGTATTACATCTATGGCTTATATACTAAATTTCGATAGTGGGGTGGAGGTAGATAAGGTAGAACAATGCTATCATGGTAGCCTTGGTAAAGTCGTAAAAGTTTCTAGGATTTTCCGATCGTAAAACTGTTTGTGAGAAAATTGATAACAAAAATACTTTTAATTTTTAATAAATATTCATAGGTAATAAAATATAGTTCAAAAAACAAAACTATAAATTAAGGGATGTAATCCGTAAGTTGACATCTCAATTAATTAAGGAATTTCGCAAGGCCCTTTAAGGTATCAGGTATGTGTAACATAACTACCTTGTTATGTACGAGCTATGCGGAAGTCCCTAATCTCGCAGACGCTAAACCTTTTTGGACGTGATCATTCTACCTACGTGCAAACGTGTTCATGTATGGTAGATTACGGCTCGAGACACTGGAATGCAGGCGGAAGAACGTGCCCAAGAAGAGATGAATCTGCCGATTCCATCCACGTGCAGATTCAAGCTGACCACGGATGGCCATCACACGAAGTGCTGATTCTACAGTTCAACCCCTCCAAGACTACAGCTGAAGACCAGTATAAAGCCGGGCTTCAGCATCGAACCAGCACTTCTGTCCTCACACATCGAGGGCAGGGGTCGCCTAGACTAGTTCTTAGTTATAATGTTAGACTAAGTTTAAATTGTAACATAGCTTTCACACATCGAAACTATGTTACGATTAATAAATTATTATAGTTTAACTTCATCCTGCATTTTCTTCAAAGTCCTTCCCGCTGTGGTTCTATCATTACCTATTAACATCGCACCTACAGCTCATTTGCTTATAGCCTGAGTTCTGAGACAATGTGACAAATATCAACATTGTGAGTGAACCCACCGAGAATCGAACCCGGAACCTTCTGCGCCGGAGGCATTCGCACTACCACTGCGCTACATCGGCCGTTTCAAAGCTTAATCTGAGGACGGCATCGAAGTCTCTTTGAGCACTAAAACGTCTTTAGCTTAGTCGCTAAGAGAGCCCCCACCAAATCACTTCACTGAATACTGCGTAAATAGCACGAAAATCCAATTAATTCACCATGTACGGCAGTGCATTGCACGTGGCACGCCTATTATTCCAAATGTAGGAGCCGAATCAATAAACCACTGCATTATCGGTTTAGCTTCGCGCTTTTGCGTATGACCTGGGCCACGAAACTGAGCTGAGCTGTGAACTGTTCAAACTAATCATACCTATTCGAAGATGTTCAGAAGAGACACACGAAAGTATTATGCAACAACGAGCCCTCTTAATTTGAGTTTTGGCAGCATAACGGTCAGAATGGCGCGGTCTTCAATGGCAATCAATGGCAAACTCAAGTGTCCACACCGCGCACGAGAGTTTACTGCCAAAATTGGCTACTATAGCCACCTTGGTAAGGAGAAGAAGATCTATACAAGTTGACAAATAACTCAACGCAAATCACATAATTTTGTGAAATGAGTAAGTAGGTAAATGGGGTAAATGGTGGACATTCGGAAGATTTTAGCTGTACGTCAAGTCGGATTGACATTTTGGTTGTTCTTAAGATTAGTCATCTCTGTCCTCTGAAACTGACACATCGTGTTGCACATAGGCTCACAGGTGCTTCCAGCCACTAAATATCTAGGATAGATATCCTTCAATTAAAAAACGTCATCTTTCTTGGAGTAAAATTGACTCAGAGTAATACAAGGCGCCCGTGCGCCGTTTCCCTAATTTGTGGTTTTACATTCTTCTTTAAGATTTCGCTGTTTTGATATTCTTATAAAGAGAGATTTTAGATTTTATACAACAGCAACCCTGGCCATGTTACAAGTGACAATCGTGAAAATCCTAAACAGGGTCGTGTGATCTTTCTCTAAACTCTCTATTTTATGGCCCAACTTTGTTTTACATTCAACATATTACACGGTGGGTTTGGCATCCATTTGTGGTATATTTAAATTAAATTAAATGTAGTTATTTTTGTCAAACTAATTTCTAAGATAGGTATGTAAGCTGTTATGTAAACGATGAAAATATTGTTCTATATTTTATGAAAACATTAAATTAAAATATTTTTTTTTTTTTCGTGTGGGACACCGAGTCGTTCAACGACCCGATGAACCCTGGTGTCAAGAGTTTTTCAACCGCCTACTGCAAGTAGCAGGCCTCTGACATGGTTGTGTAACGACCGCCATCATAGACAGCAACCGGGACCGACGGCTTAACGTGCCCATCCGAAGCACGGAACCATCTTACTTGCGGACAATCAGGTGGTTCAGCCTGCAATGTCCTAACCAGACTGGGAACAAATTCACAAAGTGATAAATATCAACTTTGTGAGTGACCCCACCGGGAATTGAACCCGGAACCTTTGCGTGGCAGGCAGGCATACTAACCACTGCGCCACATCGGCTGTCAAATAAAGCTTTAATATGACACGATAATTTCTTTAAAAAGTTTCATGAAAATTGTCAACGTTTCTCTGCTCAAAGCGAAGCCGGCTAGGTTTTTCATTATTCCTTTTTCAAAGCGTAGAATTTCGATTATCGCTCATTCATTCGCTGAATGAAACAATTTTCTCGTTCTTTTACACTTTGAAACCAATATTCGTGGAAAAAAGATCCATTTTATGTTATTAACTGCTATGACCTATATATAAATACGTTGATATTCATCACTTTATGAATTTGTTCCCAGTCGGGTTAGGACATTGCAGGCATAACCACTTGACTGTCTTAAAAAGAAGATGGTTCCGTGCTTTGGAGGGCACGTTTAGCCGTCGGCCCCGGTTACTTTCTATAATTACTTAGACGGTGGTCATCATACATACGGCGGTTGTGAACTCTGACACCAGGGTTTATCGTGTCGTTGCACAATTCGGTGTCCCACACGAAGGGAGAGAGTTTCTGAGCCATAAAAAAAGATAGCTCCCATGCAACTAAAGGTTAAGCAGAGAAATTCCACGAAGCAAGCTAAAATTGCTTTCTTATTTACCTAAACGTAAAGAAAAGTAATCAATAAGTGTGATTGTTACCTGTAGCATTTATTTATTTGCCGTGCGATGCTTCAAAAGCCTACAATTTCCTGTAAACTTGCTCCTTCACTTCAGACTCAAGTTGAAATCAGTTGCGCTGAAAAAGACGTTTCCCGTACGCGTCCGGAATATTTAGCAGTAAATGGTAACAGTGATGTTATCGACCATGCAGTGTTTGTAGGTGCTTTCAAATACTGCTTTAATGTGTATAAAGTGCATCTAAAAAAATAACGAATTAAGAAAGAGTCGTACATACATATATCACGCCTTTATCCCTTCTAGGGTAGGCAAAGCGTATACGGCCATTTACACCACGCCTGACAAAAGTTTGAGAGTCATTCATAAGACTGTGTATCACCATAGTGACAGGTTGTCAGCCTGACGCCTAAATTGCAATATACATCAACTCTCAAATCCATTAGTCGCTTCTTACGATACCCACGAAAAAGATGTGGGGTGATGCTATTCTAAACCGGCACCACACGGCAGTAATCAATTATCTTTATTTTTTTTAGACATAATACTATGAAGGTTTTCCTGATCATCAATAGCTCATCTTTAGTATAATAAATCGGTGACCAGTAATATTTTACCCAAGGGGTCTGGGTATTTATACTGGGACCTATGAAATTTACCTTTTTTTAAATAACCAGTAAAGTATATGTGATTAAGGTTGAACCCTAAAATCTTCTTCTTGCTCGAGTGGGGCACCAAGTCTTCCAACGACCCGACGAACCTAAAATACTTGTTGTAATAATAAAAAGAAACTTTACGCTGTTCGTACTCTAGCATAAAATTTCGGCTTGTGGGTATATCATGGGGTATATCAAAGGTACATCACAAGCGCAAGGCAAGCTTCACAGAGGTTATGTGCGACGTGACGCCTAGGATGACATCTGTCAGACAAGTGATTTTCAGCTGACATCGATGCGAAGCGCATTTCAAGTAGCTTTGTCTATTCTGCTTCATACATTTTATATCGAAACGGTTAAACACGTCCCACGTTTACGCCTCGAGTTCTCAATGTTGAACTTATAACACGCTGTTAAATTAACATAAAGTCAAACAGTGGGATACCCACGCTGAACTTTTCAAAAAACCGAATTGAATCGCGAGCGAAGCGATATTTCAATTCGAGCGAAGCGAGATCGAATTCATCGAATATAGGAAAACTTTGAGAAAAACTCTTGGCTATGTTGAATCGACGAGAACACAACGATACCGCGTTTTAGTAAACTAACAGCGACATCTAGCGGATTTTATGTAAATTATTAGATACTTTTTTCTATTCAAGAATCCACTTTTAATGTTGTTTGGTAAGTTTATAGTAGGTACATAAAATCATAAAAACAAACAAGTTGATCCCAGTGAAGAATGGTAGATAGAGTAGGTTGACTTGTTTGTTGTTGTAAATAATAGAGAGAAGAGAAGCCGGCTTAGAATTGCATTACTCCATCATATAATATTATCTTTCCCGTGGGTGTCGTAAGAAGTGACTCATGGAATCGAAGGTTGATGGATGAGTATTGCAATTTTAGGAAAAAGTCTGACAACATGTCACTATAGTGTACACAGTTTCTCCTACTTATATTCAGACGTGGTGTTAGTATTCAACAGCCGTTTTGCTTTGCCTACCCCGCAAAAGATATCGGATTGATATTTGTATAACCATGGTGTATGTATGTAACACCGGCTTTTGAATCCAGTTACACATCCTGAAACTTGAACAAAAAGCGCCCTCTGCAGGCAGTCGGCACAATTTGTTTGCAACTCCAGAACTAGTCAGGTCGCGCTGTAAACATTCCCATAACGCAAGTTTAAACCTCGTCCGTCTGACTGGCGCTTGTTCATTTGCTACACTTTTGTTCCTGCGACACGTTTTGTCCGTACATTCACACTATGTAGAGTTATACTACCTAGAGTAGCGCTCTACGAAATAGTTTTCCCGGATATTTTACCTGCAGCAGCTTGTGTCACAATGTAATGTAATGTGTCCCGGATCCATTGTCACGTGTCTGGATTTTGTAATGCCATCAAATTAAGGGATCAATATAATTTATATAAAAAACCAGTGATGGCTGATCCCTTACATACCTAGGTAACACCAAGTTCACCCATAATGCAAGTTTAAACCTCGTCCGCCTACTGTACTTGTTCATTTGCTACACTTTTGTTCTAGCGACACGTTTTGTATGAAACTGTTACTAGAGTGACGCTTTTATACTAGATTTTTCGGATATTTCTACCTGCTCATAAAATATTATAATATTTCAGTATAATTTTGGCCTGAAGGGCACTATAATTCTAGAGACGCTCATTTGCTCTTTTGTCCTAGTGACACGTTTTTTCTGTACATTCACACTGTGTAGAAGAGTAAAGCCAGGTCAATTCAACACCTAACTACTAACACCTAATTCACAGAGCAAGCGACCTCTCGTCAATTACCCGACACGTCGAGCGTCGATGCGCGCGTCATTTTATATCTTGTCTTGATACTACAGAAATACCTTATTTCGCCAAATACTGGAGAAAGTAAATACTGTGGTAAATGTACAATGAGACGAACTAAACGGGTTGGACGTTGGACGACTTGGTGTCCTACTCAAAAAGAAGATGAAGAAGACGGACTAAACGTTAATTGAACCGGATATTACAGAAAACTGTTTCAGCTACTGCACATCTCTATTTTCAAACGACAGTTTGATGTCGTGTCGTAGTTACGGACATTTGTTACGTTCATATTATGATAGTTTAAACAGTTTTACTTCTCTATGTCTCATTAGCGAGACCAAATGGGCTAATTTCGCTAATTCGTTATAAAATATGGAGCTAGAATAAAAGTCTTCCACTTCGCAGTTTGAATACAAAATTGTGTTCACTTTCAAGTTCAGTAGGTATGTACTTAATTTCGTCTAATGAGTTTTGTACTTTGCTAGCCGTATGGTAGCGTTTAACAATACTGCCTCCTCTAGTCCACTCATTATGTTACGTAAAAGGCGACGTAGAGTTTTTGACCTCGGCTGAAAATTTATAGGTAGTCCGCATGGTGGTGGTGATACCACCTATAATAGCATTCTCAAAGAGAGTAAAGATAGGCTTAAAAACCAAGCGACGCGACAACGACGCGCGTCGTTGTCGCCGTCAAATTTTGACGGCGTCGTTGTCGCTGCGGTCTTGTAGAAAAACCCGACCGCATCCCATACAAACTCTAAGCTTCTTAGCGCGCTGTCAACGTGACGGCGTCGTGGCGCGCCGCAACGACGCCGTCGCTTGGTTTTTCTGGTTCCCATACAAACCCATACAAACCAGTCATTTGACAGCGGCAACGACGCGCGTCGTTGTCGCTGTCGCTTGTTTTTAAGCCCACCTTTAAGGCCAGACAGGAGGCTGGACATGAAACAAAGCCAAATCCTTTTGCTACATGATCCTTTTGGTACATGATTTTGTGTTCTAATAAATCATGTTATGCGCACCCAAACTGATTACGGATAAGGGCAGGAGGATAATGAGTGTTATACCTACTTCAAAACCATACCTTTTTTTTTTTATCTATGATGGGCTTACTCTTGACCCCAATCTTACCCTAGAGCAGAGATGGGATCTACGGTGGAGCGAGCTTGCCCAGAAGATGCCTATTCACTCTAGACTTAAAGAGATTCAGGTTATATGCACTCGGAAATACAGACGCAAGCAGGGAATTCCATTCTTTAGCTGTGCGCATAATGAAAGATGATTTGAAGCGCTTAGTGCGTAATGTGGGTATATCAACTAAGAACGGATGGTAGCCAGCCGTGCGTCTGGATGTCCGATGGAAGAAAGGAGACGGTGGTATGAGCTCATGCAGCTCACGCGCACACTCCGAAGTACAATCTGTAGAAGACCGATAGGCAAGCAACCTTGCGGCGGTGAGCCAGGCTGTGAAACTTGGTCGCTACCAGTTTTTTATCGCCTATTAATCTCTTGGCTCTGCGTTCCACCGAATCCAGTGCAGCAAGTTGGTATTTAGCCGAGCCATCCCAAAGGTGACAGCAGTACTCCATGCAAGATCGGACTTGAGCTTTATAAAGAGTTAGAAGCTGTTCAGGCGTGAAGTACCGCTTGACTTTATTCAGGACGCCCAACTTTCTAGCTGCAATTTGAGCCTTGGACTCGATGGTGGTGCCGAAGTTGAGGTCAGAGGACAGCTCCATGCCAAGGAGTTGAAGAGTGTTGGTCACTGGAACAGATGTACCCCGAAAAGTAGGAGAAAGGTGAAAGGACTCCTTTTGCGGAGAAAAGACACGCCTGCGTTTTTGAAGCATTGAAGCTGACGAGATTGTCATCGCCCCACTGGGAGACGTTACTTAACGTCAGGCTCGTACGCTCAATCATAGCCTTTCTCAATCTTTGGATTTCATCACCACTGGCTCCTGCGCCGGACAGATATTTCTCGGTGACAGTACTGTCATCTGCGTACCCAACAATTCCTGAAGATAGAAGGTCATTGATGTGCAGCAGGAAAAGCGTCGCGGAGAGTACAGACCCCTGAGGAACTCCGGCATCAATAGCCTTGAGGTCAGAGGAGCAGCCGTCTATGACCACTCGGATCGACTGTTCACTCAGGAAGTCAGCCACCCAGCTACAGAAGCCAGTGGGTATGCCGTACGCTGGAAGCTTGCTCAACAGACTCGCATGCCACACCCTATCGAAGGCCTTTGAAATGTCCAGCGACACTGCTATTGCTTCGCCGTGGTTTTCAATGGCCTCGCCCCAGCAATGCGTTACGTACACTAGAAGATCTCCCGTGGAACGCCCTCGGCGGAAGCCATATTCTGTTCTTTTGATCAGAGTAAATTCAAGAGCAATCCGATGCTAACCGGCTTACAGATACCTATAGAATCTCGTCATTACTTGTGGGTTCAAAAAAAGCCTTCATCTGAAGCCAAGACGTTTTAGTTTTCAGAGAAAATGGAGTTATTGTAAAAGACCTTTAAAAAGCTAATAACGCCTTTTCAAAGGCATGACAATGTTTTTCCAGGATCAAACACACGCTGAAAACGACACCTATCAATCACCTACGCATGCTTAAGATAAGCCTTTGGGTTATCTAGACCTTTGTAGCTGTTTTATATCAAAAAGCTTAAGCAGGTATATACAGTGCCTAAGGGGTATTATTACCCTTTTTAGGGTTTCGTTGTCTACTAGAAACCCTTATAGTTTCGTCAAGTCTGTCTGTCTGTCTATCTGTCTGTCGGTCTATCTGTCTGTCTGTCTGTATGCCGCGCCCTCATAATTTCGACAGTTTTGGAGCTATCGACATGTACATTGAGTACTTAAAACTGATGTCAAAATAACACAACGCAAAAACTCGCGTTGACACTTCTTCTCAGTCTTTCACGCTTGACAGAGTAGTCGTGGTCAGGATTTTATCAGATCGTGGATTTCATCACGATCTTGATCTACTCAAGGTTGGGAACAGCGCAACGCAAAAGCAAACGTTGGGTTTTAGTATGAATCTGACAGACATCGTACCGGTGCCTATGCATCTGACAGACTGCATTGGCGCCGCGCTAAAATAGCAGAACAACGGATGTTACGTGCGAGACTCGCCTAGGTTGCCAGAAAAGAACCCATAACAGTGACAAGACCAAAAATAAAACTGCCAGAACAGCGGTTCTAGATTCAAGTACCTACCGTCCGCAGTCAAGCTCCTGCGATTTCTTATTTTCATTCATGCATAATACATGTCTCATTTCAAACAAAATAGTTATTAAAATACACAGTTGATTTCTTCTAGAACCGCAGCCAAGCTCGACAATGCCGTGCATATTTTAAACTCGACTGATAGCGGCTAAGGCACAACCTGGGGACTTATTTCTGATTCACTCGCCGTGGATCCAAAGTTTTATTAACAAAAAGCAGTTTTATGTTCTCAGTCAGTGACAGCGAACAGACGACTGCTAATATATAAGGTTACATTTAATTAAGTACAAATCTCTTGAGGGTGTGATTTACTCACAAAACTGAACAACTTTTGTTTAAAACTTTTCCTAGAAATATCAAAAAAAAATTGGTCCTCCCATACTAAGTAAACACACTTTTTCAACATTTTTGTATAGGAGGGCCAAATATTATTTTCATATTTCGAAGAAAAGTTTCAAACAAAAGTTGTTCAGTTTTGTGAGTAGATTACACCCTATATATGTTTCGAATATTGGAACACTGTTTGCTAATTTTTTCTATTCTTTGGTATCAGCGCATCTGCCTCATTAAATCGAAAATTCGGGGTCGGCGCAACATGTGATTTGTAGAAAATATACCACAAAATAACCTTCGACGCACAGCGACCACTGTCAAACATAACAAACAAAAATAATTTTGGGTGTAAAAAGGGCGAAATTTTTCCAGCCAATAAGGTATCATTCGTAACATAGGTACTGTGATGACTTTTCTGTATCAAAATCATAGTTACAACCTATGTCAGTATCAGGATATCCTTGATTAGCTGTTTTGTCTAGTAGTAGAAACAGAAGCCAGTACCTAACTACTAACCTAGTCAGGCTATCTTGCAAGATTTCAAATTTTAGGATTTTGAATGTTCTGCTTTTTCGCGTACGAGTCGAACGTGGTCATACTGAAAGTAACAATTGCGAGCGCGATTCAAGAATCCACCGAATCAAAAATACTTCGCACCGTGTAAGTGTTTTTGGCACAAGCGAGCGAGGACAAACGGGCAGATAAGAAGCCGCTCTGGCAACCAACCAGTTCATTGTAAAATGCATTGATTCGCGTACTTTACAGAGAAAGGAAGTGTCTCTTGTTGTGCATTCTGTAGTTTGTATTTGTATAGTCACGAATTGCGGTTACAGGCTTATCTTGAGAGACAGCGAGCTGATAAACTACCTTAAAAACCTGAATATCAGCTTATCAAACGCTTACTGACAGGATTGTTTAAAACAACTACACTCATCTGATCTAATAATTCATTATCGTCATCAACATCAAGAAAGTGGGACCGTTCATTCGACAATAGGTAGGTATTTAGAATATTTTGTTGTCTTGAATGGCGTAGGTATTTAGACTGTACCTACTCCAATATCGTTGTAATGCGTGTGGTTCACAGAATACACATTTTTTTGCGTTTAAGCGATCAAAGTCTGGCAACTGGGACCTCCTCAATAACCTGGTACCAGCGTCGGAAAATTCAATGAAAAATCAACACAGGGAACAATCTTACTCAACTCGAATCCCAACAAATATAAACTTTGAACTCTTTCAAAATACATCTACCTACCTAAAATGTTCAGAGCCACCATCCATCAACCCACAACCACGATCCATTCTAGCTCGCTGTGAATATGCATTTTGAATCCGAGACGGTTCTTGTGACGTCACAGAGCTCCGTGATGACGTCAGCGGTGATCATCCATCTTGTCTTTAAAGTTGAAGACAAGAGTGATCGTTTGTAAGAAATTTTGAAATGGTAAATCGTTTTCTATATTGGGGTGAATTCCGTGAATATCCAAGAAATATTTTTAGTCCTATAACTTAGATTTAAAACGCAATAAAGTTGGTCAAAATATTTGTAAAGGTTTTATAAAAGTGTAATTAAAGACCAAGTTTTCATTTCTTCAAAATAAGGGAGGGCCATTTTACCTCTTCATCACATCACATTATGGCAGTCCACTGCTGAACATACACCTCCCCCTGGCCAAAAGTAGTGATTCAGTCGCTACCAGCCTCTTTCTTTTAGTCATCGGTCCATATGGCTTGAGGACGTCCAACGCTACGTTTTCCGAGCCGTGACCTCCACTCGGGAACCCGCTTACTCCACCGTCAATCGGTTCTACTACAAATATGACTAGCACACTGTCACTTCAGCTTGCTACACTTCCAGACTATGTTTGTTACCATTTGGTGTTTTGGTGGATAATCTCGTTCTGAACCTTGTTACCTCTTGCCTTTACGGAGTGTACGGGACGGTGTAACAAAAACATTACAGGCGTGCTCAGACCATAAAACTGAACAACTTTCCCCAAGGAACATAGTGGTTTATCTTCTTCTTTTTCGTGTGGGACACCGAGTCGTTCAACGACCCGATGAACCCTGGTGTCAAGAGTTTTTCAACCGCCTACTGCAAGTAGCAGGCCTCTGACATGGTTGTGTAACGACCGCCATCATAGACAGCAACCGGGACCGACGGCTTAACGTGCCCATCCGAAGCACGGAACCATCTTACTTGCGGACAATCAGGTGGTTCAGCCTGCAATGTCCTAACCAGACTGGGAACAAATTCACAAAGTGATAAATATCAACTTTGTGAGTGACCCCACCGGGAATTGAACCCGGAACCTTTGCGTGGCAGGCAGGCATACTAACAACTGCGCCACATCGGCTGTCGATTTATGAAACAGAAATTACTTCCCCATACAAAGTCACTCAGCTTTTCTTTTTTTCGTTTATTCTCCATATGTTCCATGGGGAAAGTGGTTCAGTGTCATGGTCTGAGCATGTGTGCAAAGTTTTCATTGCCTCGTCCCTTACATACTGTATGTTGTTTCTCATTTCATGCAAATAAGAATACGCATTAGCGTAATACGTACTAACAATTCAATTTAGGCATTGTGCAAATTTAAACACCAAAACTAGGTCGGTAAAACAAATGTTTCATCATAATCATAAGCCTTCATGTACATTATTACTGCCTGCAACCTATACCTAGGCCTCTTCTCTGTTGCACCTATCCTCACCGTCATGGGATAATATTATCATCCACAAAAAATCCATTAATTTCAAATAAAATTAATCATTATTAGCTTCGAGAAGATAGAACCACATCTTTTTTAATATTAAAAGTTTGAATTTTTTATCATCAGTTCCTCCTTGTAAATAAAACTTTTCTCTTTAATAGGAAGGCTGAAATAACCTCCCCTTATAATGAAGCAGCAGAACAAAGAACTGCAACTGCCACGCTGAATGGCGCTCAGACAAAACCTTGACCTTAAATCCAAGATGGCGGCTCATGGAAGAGTTTCCCAGAGGAAATGAATCGTTACCGCGCGGAACTCCCGAGCGAGGGGAAATTAAGCGACCGGGAATAACGGGAAAAGAATATAGTGGGAATGGGGTGATGAGCAGTTGAAAGAAGCGATTTCTGATGATGCCTAGTTATAGGTGGAAACACAAAATAGAGAGTTTATAGTCGGATCATTTGACCCTATTAAGGATTTTCGCGATTGTAACTTGTTACAGAGCCAGGGTTGCTACTGTCAAAATTGCAAAGGATAAGAACAAGATCTGATACAAGCATCTTATATGATCTTGAGCCAATTTTAATGCAAGACACATGATGTTCGCGGCAAGCATCTTCGCTTTTCTTACTTACCTTGAGTTCCTCTTCCTCTGTGATTCCAGTTTATTCCAGTAAACATCAAAATTGTCGCTGTACTTGCGTTAATGTATTGAGTGAGCTGAATAATTGTACTGAGTGAGCCATCTGTAAAGATGCCCCGCACGCCCTCTTCCTGATTTCTGGTGGAAGGGACGGTATACCAAAAAAATTGCAGACATGATCAGAATAAGAAACTGCACAAAATCCTAGGTACATAATGTAAGGAAACGAAAAATACAATCATTCTCCCATACGTGTAAAGAATCTCGATCATTGAAATCAATTAACATTAAATAGTTGTTCAGTGTCACGGTCTAAATGCATACATTTAGTATTCGGAGACCTTTTTAATGTAGGGGGCATAATTGCAGGTTATTTGATTTGCATTTACAGTAAATAACATTTTTCTCTGAACAACAACCCTATGAACCCTAGTGTCACTGTGTCAGAATAATCTGTAAGTAATTATTTGATTTACATAAGTATGTAATCGTAGTACCATACATCACGCCTATATCCCTTGAGAGGTAGGAAGAGCTTACAAATGGCCACTTTATTTCACGTCTGACAAAAATTTGAGTGTATTCAGAAGACTGTTTATCTGTAGTAAGTAGGTACCTACCTACTTATCTGTAGCAAATAAAGCACTATTGCTTTCCAATATTTCAAATTCAAGTGTTTTATCCTAATATTCTCTTGTGTTCGTACATTATAGCAATTTAAAACGATTTTGACTTGTCTAGTAGCTATTGTCGTGTGTTGCCAGCTTTGAATAGCATCATCCCACAACATTTCCGTGGAGGTCGTAAGAAGCGGCTAAGGGATTTGATAGTTGATAGGTAGGTATTGCAACTTTAGGCGACAGGCTGACAACCTGTCACTATGGTGATACACAGTCTTCTGAATTTCTTAAACTTGTCAGACGTGGTGCAAATGCACGGTTTAACATCCGTTTACGCTCTGCCAACCCTGCTAGGGATATAGGATAGGCGTGTTATGTATGTAGTAGAAGCTAGTATTGTAGTAATGGTTGTATTTATCTGAATTTAAAATGACCCACCCCTTGAAATATTTCATCTTTTTTTACGATCTCATGTTTACTGAAACCACACAGATGGTTCACACGACCCTATTCAGGATTTTAACGATTTTCACTTGTTATAAAGCCTAAAACCTAAAATCAAGTATAATAAATATCAAACAGCTAGCAAATCTGATACAAGAACGTCATTATGATTCTGAACTTTGAATCCAAGAAATGTGACGTTCGTCGCAACCATCTTCTCAGTTACCTGAGATTCCAGTTATTTAAAGTTTCTGTTAGTAAGCATCAAAATCGACGCTAATACTGAGTTCGCCATCTGTATAGACGCCCCTCGAGACAATCTAGTTACTAATTAAATAAACAAAACAATGGCAAGTTTCAAATATGTGTTTTTATTATTAAAACATTCACAATCATCGTTACATTTATCACTTTAATCAATAATTTAACCTAAAATATAATATTAACATACATAATAGTAATAATTTCAGTCGTTTTGCCTAGCACAACTTGTTATTAGAAATTTCTCAAATTTTGATAACAACCAACATGATTTTATCAATTTATCTTAATAAATATAATTTATTTTCTGTAAAAACTATATTTGAATTCAATTAAAGGCATTATAAAACTTTTACAAAAGTTGGCAAAATTAAGGAAAAATCCAATTAACATTTTAAAAGCAATTCTGAAAAAACCTTTTAAAAGTTTTGTATTTCAGCTTAACGTTACATAGTTTAATTCTATTTTGTTTATAATACATCTTTTATTAACATTTACAAGTACTTACAAATAATACTTATTTAACAGTTTTACTTGCACTATTGCCAGCAAATCCTAATTACCTACCCATTTAAGGTACCAAATTACAGGTATCTTCTGGTTTTTCATACAAATACTAAAGAAAAATCAGTATAAGTTGAACCCTTGAATGGATACTTGGTTTTACTGGCGATAACAAATATTTTTATTACGTAATTAGCGGCCCGTTAGCGTTTTCACCCGTTACAAGTCATTTTCCCGCAGAAAAAAAGGCGTTTTCCTTAATAATACTATGTATTAAAATAACAGGGAATTCATGTAATAAATAAAATTGAACTTAAGTACATGAGTTATCTTTCGGGAGACCTTTTTACATGTTAGGTGAAAGTTAACACGTCCACAGCATGTGAACTATAGGTACCAACAATATGTCTTTTTGGTAAGTTATTTGTTCATGAAATTTCAAATACTAGCTCGTTCTTCAATGTAAGTTTTCTAATTGAAAGTCTGGCTTAAAATCTCTATTCTTACCATTTGACTGAAAATTTCTTATCTCATGATTACAAGCTTTTAGATTTTATTAACGCCACTTAATATTTTTATAAATAAATACGAGATCATAACACGAGTGCAAACAAAGTTATTGGTAGGAATTATAAATAAATTAACTTACTATACAATTAAAACTTGCGGTAGGTACAAAAACGTTTGCCTTTAAATTAAATATGCCATTGAATAAGAATACCTAAAAGAGGCGAACCCAACAGTCATCGCCGTGGCCAAGCATTGGTCCAAGGTCTTATAGTAACCATTATCGACTCGATGAAGCAGAAAAAGAGGATATTTTCATACAAACGTATTCCCCAGTTCTCTTTCTGCATGCAGAGCTATAGGTAATTCTTTTTTTATTACATCACAGCTGAATTTAGGTTAGCAGCGCATTATTATTTAAATAGTTTTGCAATGGCAAAAAGAAATTTTTAATATGCTTATTCAAAAAGTAAACAGGGCAATACTTTTTGTACTTAACTCTAGAAATTCTTGCTCCATAAATAAGAACTCCCATAGCCAATTTTTGTTCCTTTTACAGATATACTACTTGAGTTTTGTATATTAGCATTTTTTTTAAATAATTTAAGTACCAATATCTCTATGAAGTGTAAGTAAAAATCTCTTTTGTTTTACTTAGATACTCACTTTAAACAAAACATCTTTGAAATCCCTAAAAATATGCTTTCCCGTACAAAGTTGACACCAGATTGGGCCGATTTGTGTAAAACAAGCGTTTTTGCAATATTTTTGTACAAATTTTGAAGTTTACATCTACCTATTCTCACTTTTAATATTAGCAGAATGTATTTATTATCAAGAATTTTTCTCTCAAATACATTATCATTAGAATGATTAATATTTTATGTAACATTTATTTTTATAACATACACAACAATTTACTCTTACAGCTAAATTATCATTATAATATCTACCTAACTCTACATTATAATATACTAATTTACCTACAAATTATTTACATTCAATTGTGATTTCTCGCTTAAAAGACCGTTAATTATTTTGACTCAATATTTCATTGCATTCTCAATTTAACACATTAAAACACTGACTTATAGGTATATATTCGTTGTAATTTATTGTATTTACAATTCTATCTAATTTTTATTTGTGTTAGTGTTACTTAACTTTTTTATATTAATCTCCGTATAACTTTTAATACATGTCATAGATGATTTGATTATACATATACCTCAATGAAAGCAATTTATTTAATTTAATATTACAAAATTACTGCACATCAACCTTTACGGGCAGATGGTAGACTATATTTTTCTGCATTTGTTTTACACTTTTATTTAGTCTTGAAAACTTTTCATGAAAAAAAAACTTTCAACCCTTGTTCTCAGTATATTTCTGTTTGTCATAATATCATCAATTTGTTATTTCTAATTATTCCTCTAAAATGTCCGTCATCTGAAAACACTTGACCTATATACAACTCTCGCGGACCCGCCGCGACGCCGTGACGACTTCTTGCCGCGTCGTTGGTGCCGCGAGGTCCGCCGACCGCAGCGGTTGACCCGCGAAATCCGCCGACCGCAGCGGTTGAGGAGCGAACTCCGCCGACCGCAGCGTTTGCGCCGCTGTGATGTCGGCGCTGCGGGCTGTCACGCCGCGGTTTACCACACTGATGCTTTGCACTGACTGCGGAAGAAAAAGTTATGGTTTGGGTTACTTATACCATACATTATGTTAGGCAGAAGTCTAAACTTTTGTAAAAAATAGATGGAGTAGCCTAGACGACAGGTTCCAGAGTTCCAGATAGAAACTCTTCCTTACAAAAATTAGTAAGACAAAAGTAAGTAGCTTTGTTGATCAAATAATTGGATGTTAGTCATTCAATCGCATTGAATAATGTTTTAGAAGTGATCCCACCAACATGAGGATCAAAGATTTATATGTCAAAAATATATGACAAACAAGTATTTAATACGCATTTTTACGTGGCATATTCATTAGTTGGATAGTGCCTCATGCATGTCATGATCATGACTCATTAGAATGTTTTTTGCATTACGGATGCATATCAGCCGAAATTCCGTCATCCCAACTAAAAACGACGGAAACCGACGGAACAGAAATTTAGCCGCGTAGTTTGGTCGATAAAAAGATAAGATATAAGGTAATTGGATATTTAAGTACCTAATCTAAATTGATATTATTTGAAACTAGAATGATCGTGCATACTTACAACGCTAGGCGGGAAGTTGAGGCTGTGTTCGCTAAATATCCTATGAACCTCGCTCCCGCGATCGTCAGCTGACAAGATCTTTGCAAATTCGGGCCGTTTATCTGGAACAAGAGAATGGTTCTAATTTTACTATCTGTTCTATCAATGCTTAATGCCTTTGTGGGTTAGTTAGAGCTTTGCCTTTCGGCTGTAGATCGGAAAATTTTGGGTTTGAGGCACCTACCTACATAGGTACACTAAATAGGTTTTTAAATTCACGTCTAGAATTATTCTAGTTTGGTTCGCATATAAAAGATGATTTTTTACTAGTGACCGATAGCGAAAACTCAGAACCAGCTGGTGTTAAGGAACAACTTTCCCTAAGCAACATATTTCGACCTATGTTCTTTGGGAAAAGTTGTTCCTTATCACCAGCCAGTTCTGAGTTTTCGCTATCGGTCACTAGTAAAATTTTACCCGATAGAAGATTTTCTTGATGCTATGGAAGTAAAGCATTTATTACAGTAACAAACAGCCAATTTTTTACGTTACTCAAAAATGTTATCGATGGATGATAGATATTTTTAAATTTGTCTAGTAGTCCGGAGATTTTCGAATACAAACCTACAAAGCTTCAGAAATTAGCCAAACTTTCCTCTTACTAAACCTGTACCGAATAAATAGTGTCACTTTACTTCCATGGCTGGTTCATTGAACTTGGTCATCTCAAAAGAGAACTTCAAAAGAAAGACGTACTGCTTCAAAAGATTTCTTAGACGATGTGATTTGTGAAAGAGAAAAATCTATCCAATGACACGGTTCCCAGAAGGCGGCGATGCTGGCAATTTGTACTGGAACGTGTGCGATTTGTACCCAGTTAGTCGTAGAATAGGTGCTAGCGTCGCACCTGTGGAAATCCTGGATCTAGCCATGACCTGACTTAGCTATATTCTGTCTATCTACAGGCTGTGCATTAGGCGCAAGCTCCACAGAGTAGACGTGAGACGTCACATTTAAGATGACATCTGTCAAACAAATGAGAGACGGACACGTAAGACGTAAAAAATGTTTATGTTTCCATCCGTGGTTTCCATATAAAATGCATGAAACATAAGAGACAAAGCTACACACGTGAGTTGCGCATCGCATCGATAACGGCTGACGATTGCTAGTCTGATAGATTTCATGTTTCAAGCTCTAATCATGCGTGCAAAGGTTTTGGTAAACCACGTCTCTTAAACCTCGTATTCTGTTGCAATCTACAAGTTCTGATTACATGTGTACTGTTGGCACTTCAATATTGAATACTTTGGGTCGAAACTCGAAACTTACCCTAACTTATGTGTGTGTGCCGTAACCAGGTGCTCCTGTGCCCGATGGAGAACTGGATGTAGTGTGTACCTAACTTGCCTAACTGCTAAACTACTGAATCAGTGAAAACATGTTCGTTTAGTGCAAGTTCTGTAATCCAACTGCCAAATAACTAAATACATCAAGAGAGACAATGGTTCAAAAAACATAAAAAATATCAACAAATTAAATTTGAAGTGTTTCAATATGCTACCAAAGATTTCCAGGGAGTCATGGATAGGTAGCAGCGAAGAAGAAGCGAGTCTTGTCATATCGTAAGTTATGGGTGGCATTTACATAGGTACTAAAACCATATCTGTACCCTCACTCAACGAAACCGTTTAGTAGGTGCCGTATTAGAATTGGGTCATCCCGTTTCTACCCGTAACCATAATATGTCATAAGTATACATACATATCACACCTCTATCCCTTGCGGGGTAGGCAGAACGTTATTGGCTGTAAAAACGCCCATTTACACCACGTCTGACAAAATTTTTGAGGTTCATTTACAATACATAAATCCCTTAGTCACATCTAATACCCACGGGAAAGATACGGGGTGATGCTTTTCTAAGCCGGCACCTCACGGCTACTAAGCCAGCACCACACGGCTACGGGTATGTGTGATGGGTGAATCAATGCACTAAGGGCAGCAGCATTTGATCTTCTTATTTATCATATCAACGGGATACGCTTAATGCAAATTGTACAATCAGAGCAGCGTTTGCCAATTTGATGACCAACACGCTTATCCTTGTTATGTAACGTAATTAATTATGTTTGCGACACTATTTTTATTGCGAGAAACCATAGATTAGATGCGGAAGAGAAACAACATGTATTTTCAATTTTCCTCATCCAATTTTCCTTATGACCCCAAGCGGAAAATGTAGGTACAGTTATAGCTAGGTAGGTGCCAATTTTTATAGTTTCGTTAGTTTTTCGATGTCGGCGTTTTCGCGGTTGTCACAAAAGTTCAATTCGACCAGTCAGGGTTTAAATCACGGATGCCTAAAACCAATCAGGCTTTGGAGGATCTCGGAACTATGAAATTTTCAGACAGAAAACAATCAACAAGAACGAAATTATGAAACGACAAAGTTGTCGCAGTCAGACTTGATGCGTGCGAAAAACATATAAATAAACACGCTTTATTTTATGTACGTACAGATAAAATTAGCACTCTTATTCAATATCAAGTAGGTACTAATACCTTGTTCTGTGTTCCAGATGATCAACAACTCAATTATATGCGATACTACTACTGTTACTATAACCACAACAGTGCACTGCTGGACTTCGGCCTCCCCCATATTCACCACGGTTCTCAGGCGGGTTTACACCCAACTATGTGAATCTAAGGAATTTGCAGCAGCTTTGCCTACCAATGCAGCGCCTAATGGGGGATGACTAAAAGGCTTATGTCATATTATATGACAGGTTTGATTGAGATTATTGCTGTTTAAGATGTAAATTGTATGTATAAACATCAACTACTTAGTTATGTATGACCGTGTACCAAATCCTGTCACGACAAATTTTGCCTACTCAAATTTCGTCTGAAACCTTTGTTGCTCTGTGCCGGGGATAAAGTTGAAAATCAGGCTCTGCGGTTTATTCGCCATTCAGATTTCCGCTGAACGGCAAAAATGACAAACGGAACAAAACGTGCCGAATTGACGTGGCTCTCTTTCCGTCCTTTTATTAAAAACTGTGTGCCTCTGGCGTCTGGCTAGTGATCCGGGCATTTTAGGTCAACTTGAGTGAAATTTAACTAGTGACCTATAGTGACAATGCAGGTCGGGCTGGTGATAAGGAACAAATTTCCCCAACGAACATACCTACCCAGGTCAAAATATAAAAATAAGTCTCTAGTAAAACGCCCTATATTCTCTATACCCGTAAAGAACCATTGTCAGCTACTTACTTAGTTTTATTGTCTAAAAGAGGTCTATGTTGCAAATAATCGCATATTATCAACAGCATTTTGGCAAATACCCATAAAACATCAATCTAATACTAATTTTTCTATTGAGTACTAGACGAAACGAAAAAAGAACGCCTTCGTGTCTGTCGTTTTTTAAAAAACGGTGTGCACTATCGGGCACCCGTTCAAGAGATCATCAAGGTATAGGTAGGTGCCTACTGGAAAAAATGGATTTGAAAGAAAGAAAGTAAAATCTATTACTAACTGTATGTCGATAGGGGGAGGCCTATATCCTGCAGAGGACTCCTATTTAAACAAAGTTTTAAGACGTACTGAATATTTTACCGCATAAAATTCTTGTGCAGAAAAAGTATATTTTTAGGCTTATTTGAAACAAGATTTCTTCAAAGTGATGAGTGATGAGATGACAAACAATTTAATTTTCTTCTTTGAATTCATTTGCAACAAAAGGTTCATCAAGCATGATTAGAGTGTTTGCGTAGGATATTTTCAAAAATGGACAGTATGACCACCTATCAGACAAACTTTTTTCCATTTCTATCCGTTTTTTTCCAGCCCTCTCAAACATATCACTTTCATAGGGAAAAGAGAAACGAGTTGAAACGTCAAAGAGAGGTTTAGACTCTTTTGTTTTTTAACAGAGCGATATTTTCTTGGCCACTAACGAATTTATTTCTCGAATTGAGCCTTAGTTTACCTACATGTTATAGGTTCCTATGTACTGTAAATCTACGTGAGGGGTTTAGCACCTACCTACTCGCATCATATCGGAAACCCATTTCAGATATTAGAAACTCTTTTATTATGAACGTGTATATCGATTATAACCTGATAGGAAACGGCTGTATGCTCGAACAGCTATTTGCAATATAAATATTTGATGTTAGCTGCTTCCTGCAACATGCTTCGTGCATACCAAATAATAATATACCTACTTGCTTAATTTTCAGGAAAGGATAGAAGATTTAAATCCTACCTGCAGTTGAGAAAATTCAAGATTCTGTAAAGAAACGATAGAAGGTATCGAATCAAATCTACGACTTTCAAGAATGTAATTTAAGAACCACCTGACTTGATCATCGGTTCTCGGATCCAAAATCGACTCAGACCCGGTTGTCTAAGATCCTGAAATATTTCAACAAGTATGCTAGAACAAGTCTTCGTTCTCCATATCATTTATATAATGCGATTATCATTTTTTTTTCTTATCACACATTCTAAAACACATCAGGCCAGGTCTGTAGCAGTGTAAAGCTGGCTTAACCTAGACCTCCCCAGAGGAGGTACTTCAAAAAGCACAATTTCCCGTTTTCGCCAGCCAGTCACTAACACTGCCATCCGCCCTCTTTAAGTCATCGAGCCGGATAAGGTCCAACGCTACTCTAACTAAGGCGTAGCCTCCACTTCATGTTTCTATGACAAATGTGACCAGCCCAGCCCACTGCCACTTCAAGCCAGCCAGACCATGGCCGAGTAGGTGGATAGGTTTCAACTTCCACGCGTTACGCGCAAGCTCCACGTGAGACGTGAGACATCGCGACGCTTGAACCGTTTCCTTATATACATAGGGTTACATTTAATTAAGTACAAATCTCATCTGGTCTACTCACAAAACTGAAAAAATTTTGTTAGAATCTTTTCTACGAAATATGAAAAAATATCTAATTGGACCTCTCATACAAAAATGTTGAAAAATTTGTCATTTAATATGGGAGCTCCAAATTCTTTTTTTGCGACGCACATCTTATGTGTGTAGCTTGTCACTTCTGTTACGTTTCTAGATTATATAGGGTTACATTTAATTAAGTACAAATCTCTTGAGGGTGTAATCTACTCACAAAACTGAACAACTTTTGTTAGAAACTACACACATAAGATGTGCGTCGCATCAATAACGGTAGATGGTCGCTTGTCTGACAGATGTCATGTTGCGGGTCGCGTCGCACGTCAATTCTGTGGAGCTTGACCCTTAAACAAGAGGCAGATCAAGACATAAGAAAATGTTCAGCTAGTTCAGATTCTATCCAGTTTCGATTTAACCTACTCCTAATCCACATAAGTAGCTTGTCGTTATGCAACTACGTGTAGTCGGAGGCAGATTATTGATGACATTACTTGGAATAAAAGACATTACTCGGAAATGAAACACGTTGTTGACAGAATGAAAATCTGTTTCACAATAAACTAAACCAATTAACAGAGCGGTTTATCGATTCCAACTGTATTAACGTTACTGGCTACAGAATGACATTTCGCAATATACAGCCCACCGTTTTATTAAATGACATTATGCAACGCATACAATGAGGAGCTCTATTTTTAAATTTTCACATGCGAAAAATGCGCGTTGCCTTGTGATGCCGGCTTAGAATAGCATCATTCCAATTCTACCCATGTGTGTCGTAAAAAGTGATTGATAATCTTCTAGGGAATAGGCAACAGCGTTGTGTAAATGCAACATCTTTTGATCACTTGCGCTATACCCCCAATAATGGAAGGCCCATGTCCAGAAGTGAACTGCTGTAGCTGTTAAGGTAAGACATATGAAAACTTCCTATTAATAATGTGTATTGGTAATTTGGTAGGTATACCACTACCTAGCAAAGCACTATAGCAAAATATCTAAAAGCTATGGACTTAGGCACATCGACAGCATAGAATAGATTGCTGTAGCAGAAACGACATACTCGGGCTACGAGACGGGCTGACCCCAAATGAAATGGAATCATAGCCAGGAGAAAGAAGAAGAAGACGATCTAGATAGGTACACCCCACACTCTAACCAATTCGAGTAGTAGAAAGTGTGATACAAGTGGTTATACCATTCGTTGTAGACTTTCGTGTACGATTTCAGAAATCACCAATTCTAAAATTGAGCTCCATAACTATTTTGTTGGTGAAAATAATGGCAGAGTTGATTCCTGGTATTAACATTAACAGGAGCCATGAGATTAATTAAATCCATTTCAGTTGCATTGTATGTTCTCCAAATTAGATACAGACGTTCATTATTATAAATCTCAGTTTTAATGATAAGGATAAAAATACAATGATACATACACATATCACATACGTATATCACGCCTATATATCTTGCAAGGAGGCAGAGCGTACATGGATGTAAAAACGGCCATTTACACCACGCCTGACCAGGTTTGAGAGTCGGTCAAAAGACTGTGTTTTACCATAGTGTCAGCCTGTCGCCTTAAAATGCAATACCTACTCACCAACCGTCAAATCCCTTAGAAGCTTCTTACGACACCCACGGGATATGTAGTGATGCCATGCTTAGCCGGCATCACATAGCAAAACTAAAACGATCTATTCCAGGTTTGATTCTCAGTGGGTCACTTCAGAAAGTAGATATTTATTACTTTGGAAACTTTGAAATTGCAGGCTGAATCACCTGATTGCCCGAAAGCAATGTTCCGTTCTTCGCAGGGCACGGTAAGCCTTCGATCCCGGTTGCTGTCTATGATTTCATTACATAGGCGGCGATCGTTCAACTATGTCAGATGCCTACTACTTGTAGTAAGCGGTTGAAAAAGTCTGACACTCAGCGGTTCTTTGGACGACTCGACACGCCACTCGAAAAGAAGAAATGGTGCCTAAGTATCTTTTATAATACATATTTGAACCATTTAGCTACAGTCTGTAAAACTATTAGCATATATTTCAGTAGAAGAGATTTTGTTGCGCATGCAAGCAAATGCTTTTAGAAGGAAACTGTACGACATTGTATGGTCGATAACGATAATAATATTCTTAATGCTGAAAACGCTCAGAAAACTGGAAAACTCTTTCCACGAGTACGTTTACCGCAAGAAGATTTTTAAAGTATTCAGTGAAAAGGTAAGGTATTAAAGGAGAGATAGTAGTTAGTACTAAGCGAATACTACACCAACAAGCGACGCAATAGTTCAATCAATGTATCTACCAAACAGTTGCTGTAGTCCATTTATTTTCATTTCATTTATTAGCAAACAGCAAACAGAATGTTACAAATAACAGTAAAAAGAACCAAAGCTTCTAACATTCTTCAAAAAATTACAATAAATAAAAATTTCATTAAACATTTCAGTCATTCATAATGAAATAATTTAAAAATAATAATAAATTAAATGTCATTTTATTCTAAAAATTAATAATTAATTGAGCTCTCACACAGACACACACGTTCACAATAACTCAGGCATTCCCTTTCAACTTTCGGTCATTCATCCGCGAACACATCACATTCGGGTTGCGAGAGGAGGAGATCATTGAGCGCATGCAGCGCGCGACGCAACGGCGACTGCTGGCACGCAGTGCTGCGGGATAGCGGCACAGCGAAAAGGCGCACGGTACCCGCCCGTAACCTCGATCGACTGGTCGGCACCGAGAGTCTACACGTCTCTGTTACCAGAGACGGGCAATCGATGCGACCGCGCAACAGTTTACAGACCAACATCATTTGGTCGCGTAGGCGACGAACTTCTAGTGAGTTGTAACCTAGGCACCCCAGAATAAATTGCGTTGGGTATAAAAAAGGAAAGTATCCGTAATATTTTTTATACATGTACCGCAAGAATCGCTTCTGTACCTTCTCAATCATCAAGGAATAAGTAGATTGATGTGGACTCCAAACACATGAACTTGATTCTAACTTGGAGCGCACTAGCGCCGAGAACAATAACTTTATAACATGCAACTCTGTGAAGTCCTTGCAATTTCTTGTGATGAAACCCAACCTTTGGAAACCATTTGTAGTGACACTGGCAATGTGGTCACGAAAATTCAGTGTCGGAACAAATAGTACCCCCAAATCCTTCATTTTGTAAGCCTATTGACATCTTTGTTGTTCATGCAGTAGTTATAAGTCACAGGATTGGGTGAACGTGTGAAACTCATTATGTAACATTTTTCAACGTTAAAATGAAGGTTATTATTCTCACTCCATTGACAAAGCCTATCAAGATTAGACTGCATAATACTACAGTCACTCGCAGAGTGTATGTCCACCATAACCTTAAGATCATCGGCATACATAAGACAGGACCCTGGATAAACACAGTCGGGCAAATCGTTGACAATGATTTTGAATAATAGTGGCCCAAGTAGTGACCCCTGACTGACTCCAGACTGTGTGATGTAGGGTTGCGAGTTGTAGCAGCCGAGACGGACAAACTGTTGCCTATCCCTGAGGTAATCAGCAAAAAAATTTAGAAGGCGAGGAGAGAAACCTATGAGGCTCAATTTTTGAAGAAGGATATCATTGTCGACCTGATCGAAAGCCTTTCTAAAATCGAGGTATGCCACGTCATCTTGAGTGCGTCTGTCTAGTCTGTCCGACAAGTGATTGGTAAATGACACGAGGTTTGTGTCCACTGATCGGCCCTGCCTAAAGCCGTGTTGAGCGTCGTGCAAGACAGGTTCAATTTGCCTATATATTTTCGTGTGCAGTATTTTCTCGTACACTTTGGCGAGAGCTGACAAAACAGCAATGGGGCGATAATTTTCCACAGCCGTCTTATCACCTGCCTTCGGGATGGGAGTTACGCGTGTGGTCTTCCATGCTTTGGGATAGCAACCCGTGTGTAACGCGAGATTGAATATATGTCTCAATGGGGAAACCAGTACGTCTCTAAAGGCTTTAATAATAAACGGTGGAATGTTGTCTGGACCCGTAGAACTATTAGGTTTGAGCTTATTGATACCGAATAAGACGTCACCTTCAGATATAATCACTATATCCTATGTAAGGTGATTATTGCAAGCAGAAGCAGCGCTATCTGCATTTAGGTTTGGAGTGCGTGAAAGGAACACACTACTAAAGTAATCAGCAAAACAGCCGGCAGCCGCAAGACCGCTAAAATCCTGACCCTTATATGTAACCGTCGGCTCGAAACCGCCTTTTGTGCGCAAATTAGTCATATGGTTCCAAAAAGCACGGGGGTTGTATGTCAAGTTTTTTTTAATAGTACTTAAATGGTTCTTGTAGCTGAGCTCTACACGCTGCTTCACACTTTCACGCAGAACACTAAAGGAGTTGTAGTACTCCTTGTTATTTGTTATTTTCCATAATTTGTGGTAATCAGCCTTAATCTTGAGACCAGTTTTTGTTGTTTATATTCTGTGGTTCAGGTTTTGTAGTTCAAGTTATTTTTATAAGTCAGTTTTCTATAGTTCAATGGTAACGCGTCTGCCTGTTGCGAACATGTTTTTGGTCCCATTTCTGGTCGAGGTGATGATGAAATGAAATAGTAGTTTTTATAACAAGGGAATAAAGTGATATATTTAGGGCGAGGGCACTAGTTTGAATCATTAGCGGAACGAGGGATTCTAGAGTAAAATCCCAAGCGCAGCGAGGGATTTTAAAGTAAAACTAATCGTGAGTGAAGCGAGGGATTCAATGTAAGTCGCCCGAGAATAAATAACTTTATACCCGAGTGATACATACTACTTTTCATCCCCCTCTATGAGAAAAACAATAAATACTTACATAATCTACGAAGTTCTTTAAATATTGCTTGCTATTGTCCATTATTTTACAATACATCTTATAAATTGAGTTATAAACATCCAATATTGACAAAAACATTATCACTCGTTTCATTTCATATTGCAATATAATTGTGAGGTTGAATTGTTGCCCATTGCTGGTCAGTTATTGCGCCAAAAGAAAAATAAAATTTGACTAATTACTTTAAAATTTCAAATTTTGCTAGGAATTAGGTCTTTTAAGAGCAAAATACTAGGTGTAAAACACTCAATAAAGGTAGTGTTGCAGAGAAAAAACCCATCTGTAGTGAATTTTCGATTGATTGGCTGCAAATATTTGTGTTTTAAATTAATTTTAATCCCTTGGGATTAAATGACCTATTTTATATACAGTTCTCCTGTACGTTTGTTTCTGTGTATGTTCATATGTTCTCCTTTTCTTCTTTGAGTAAGACAACTATTCGTCCAACGGCCATGGCACCGCGACACAGAGATATTATAAATTTTGATCTATGAATAATGAGTATTTATGTAACTCACCATGCAAACAAGGAATGAGGTCAGGGTCGGACTCAGGGTCACCCAACGGGTCCACCTTCAGCTCGTACTGGCTGTAGTCATTTCATTATCTGGGCGAGCATGTTCCGTCATCGTCTGCATTGTCACTTAACATCAGGTGAGATTGCGGACAAATGCTTACCCATTGTATATATATAAAAAAACAGTTTTGGGGAGCCGCAATACGTGTTGCTATAATAATTTCTTAAACTCACCGTGTAAACAAGGTATGAGGTCAGGGTCGGACTCAGGGTCTCCCAACGGGTCCACTTTCAGCTCGTACTGGCTGTAGTCCAGTTTTGGGGACCCGCAATAAGTATTGCTGTGCTCCTTGGCTAAGGATTCCATACTGCGCTCTAGGTATAACGCGTTACTGTAAATAGTAAAAAATGAATGAGTTGCTTCACAAAAAAGATAATTTCATTACTACTTTGTAGTTGCTGGTTGTTTAAAAGAGCTTAGTCGTGCTAACAGGATTCTATGAGGTTTAGAATTTAGTAGGATAAAATTGCGACAGCAGAATGTAGCAGGAAAAGTTTAGCTAACATTTGAACCATGCAAAGAAAGGTAAAAACAAAGATGAAAGATCTTTTTTGGTTAGCCAGCTAGCAATTGTTGTCACGCATTTTTAAACTGCGAGTCTTCGGTGATTGCTCATCCAAACTGCCTTCGGTCTTAGACTTTCCTCTTTTTTCCGATAAAAGCAGTAATATAATAGCAACACTCACGCAGAAGGAGGGTGTTTATCAGTATGCTGCCTGGCAACATGGCGTCGATAGAGTGCAGTAATCACGCCGCATACGCCAGTACACAGAAGAGCTGCCACTGCCAGTAAGGACACTAGCATAGGAGACAGCGGTAGAGGTGTAGTTGAACCTGAAATATACACATCTTTATATTTTGTGCGAGACACATCAGTAATGGCGTAGCCACAAAGGGATAAGCTGGAGAGGTACCCTAAGGCCCACAATCCCACGGAGTCCTCGGTCTTCTTTGAAATTACGCAGAAGAGTTTCGAAAAAAACGGAGAATACGTAACAAACGATTGTAAATCATGTAGTTGGAGTCAGCTTATCCTTTACCGCAGGGCCTTTGGCTACCTAACCTAGCTACGGCACTGCATTTCAGCTAGACTTGGGTGTTTGTTGGTTATAGTACAAAAACATATTTACACGATGTAAACAAACAGCTATGAATATTTCATTTGTGAAACTTTTTCCCCGACCTTCCATAGAAAATCATTGGGTCTTTCATTGGGTACATAGGTATTTTACTCTACCTTCCTACCTAATAATCTTGTCTTAGCTACGAAGTTGTCAAAACCGTCCAACCAATTTTAGATAAAAGTTGCGTTCGTTAAAACCTGGGAGAAGTTTTTAATAAAATTGGCTTATCCTATATCTCCAGCCTCAGACACGTTTTACGAACTAAAATATCATTAATTTTAAAGAAATATTGTCTACAACATTACTGAAGATAAAGCACGCACGCTCGAGCAAAAATAATGTCATAAAGGTGCCTACACACGAAATCAGTAATACCCTTGTAATACCTTTATAATGTGGGGTATAAAAATGAAATATTATATTATGTATTTGCTACAGCAACCTTGACGCCTAAGGCGTAAGCTTCACAAAGTAGACATGAGACTTAAGATGGCATCTGTCAAACAAGTGATCGTCGGAGACGTGAAACGTGTGACATCGCGACGCTTGAAACCGTTCACGTTATAAAATGTATGAAACAGTCGAGATAAACCTATACACATGAGACGTGCGTCGTATCGATAATGACAGACGATCGCTTTTCTGACAGTTGTCATGTTGCACGTCGCGTCGCGTGGCTATTCTATGGAGCTTGCTGCTAAGACTTTGGAACCTAAGACTCTACACTACAGTGTAAAATAACTGAAAATATTTGAGAGGTGAAAGTCAGCCTATGAAACTAGACAACTTGTAAACAAAGCTTTAAAGTTGGCCGATCAAATGATGATTTCACAGCAAATCCATTGTTTTAAAATATTCCTTGGAGATATTTTAGTCTAACCGATGGAATCAACCTAGAAATGTTACACACGCTGAATCAGCCTTAGAGTTTTCTTACACCTGTAGATATTCAGCTCTAGAAACACAGATTTAAACAATAGTTACTTACATCGTTCAGATAAAACGACTGACACGTAACTTTTGTCCTTATTAGCTGCCTTGATCTAGGCCGTGGACTTCAAATACTAGTTCAAACTAGTTAAGATTATGCTTACTTACCAATATACTTGTCAGGCGACCTCAAAGCGACAGTATACAAAGTGACACGGTCACTTTTTCCCTTTTGAGTTCACAGCAAAGAGGTTCAAGTCAACATGTAGCTGCTACAGGCCATAGACTTCAAGTACTAGTTAAAACACGAAGAGCGTTCGACTTTGCTTTCGACAGCGAAGAGGTTCCACATGCAATTGCTACCTTGGTCTAGGCCATGTAACTCAAATACTGGCTCAAACTGGTTGAGATTATGGTTACTTACCAATATACTTGTCAGGTGATCTCAAAGCGACAGTATACAGAGTGACACGGTCACTTTTGCCTTTTGAATTCACAGCGAAGAGATTAAGCATGTAGCTGCTCCCTCGGTCCAGGCCGTGGACTTCGAATACTGGTGTGTGGTTCGCTGTAATGTTGGCTCTCACCTGTAGAAGTAGAAAATGTTTTATAATATAGATAGAGCCACCTGTAGAAGATATTTATAATTCAAGTAGGATTTCAACTGCGTATAGTTCGGTTGCGGTATTTCAAATTGTTTTAATAATATGACATCGAAGTGTTTAAGCTCTGTCTCATTTCAGATCAGAAATTGCGCGCCTGAACTTATAGAAGGCAAATTTTAAGTATACAATTTACAAAAGATGTTCTATCTGTTCTCAACGTTAAAGGCTATTACAGATTTCACAAATACATCCACATTATCTTTTTATGTTTACTCTTATATGTAGACAACCTAAATATTATTTACAGAGAAGATAAACTTAAATTACAGTTGCCTACACGTGGAGGAAACTAGTCAAAAAATGTACCTTATACAGAGAAAGAAATACCTCGAATTGTATGGCTTTTCCAAGAATTAATTGTCGTGAACAACACTAACAAAATGTCTGAAAAATATATTTTCCTCACTCAAAATGTCGCAACACAAGAAACATATGAAATAAAACCTACGACGACGCATTCATGGAGAATAAAATTCTTCCGAAAAGGAAAATATCGTCTGTGTAGATTATTTCCTGTACATCACGTTTTTCTGACATGAATCGAAGAATCTATCGCACAAAAGATATTTGAATAAAAGTGTCTTGGTCGGGTATAGAATAGAGATTTAGGCAGCGTGTCAACGAATATTATGGAAATTCTTCTGAGCGCTTCGTTGGCAGGCAGTACACTGATTTTTTCCTAAATATAGGGTGTAAGTGGAACAAAATATTTAGGTACTATAGCCAACAAATCCACCAACCATGTTTAAGGACAGGTGGTAGCAGCTGAATACTACCACTCAGGGTGTTTCTTTAAAGGCGACATAGACTTTTTGACCTCGGCTAAATATCTGTCGACTATTATCAACCGCATGGTGCCAGTGATACCACCTACAATAGCATTCACAAAAAAGGTTGACGTCAGGCAGGCAGCCGGTCATTAAACATTGCTAAATCCTTTTGCTACATGATTTTGTGCTCTAACAAGGACAGGTAGGTGAATTGCTGGCGATATTACGCGTAAAAAAAAAGATATCCACAATCTTCTTCTTTAGAGTTGGACACCGAGTCAACAACCCGTGATGAACTTTGACTTTTAGTAAAAACATTTTTTTCGTTCAGAGACTTTGGAACTCATTGTTAGACATTATTTTCTAAAACCTACCATAATCTTGTCTTCTTCGCTATGTAATGCTTTTCGCTTTAGGATTAGTTTTGTAAAATGTTTTAATAGTTTTAAGAAAAATAAACACTTTCAGAAAACGTAAATATGTCTAAATAGAAAAAACACTTGATCTTTTCACAAAGACGTCTGCTAATACTTAATGAGATTAACTTCACAAAGCTGTTTACTTAACTAAAATTTTAATCCTCATGAAAACAGAATTAACATTTTATAAATTTTTAGATGCTGACTCGAAAAGCATTGGCTTATACAGTTTTGTAGGAGCGACAATTTTCTACATGTTCAGTACTACAGAGAGTAAGAAATTTTCGTTTATTCGTATGTCGATACACTAATTTTTTTGGATTCGAAGTTTTAGCAATTTTAGACTAAACATACAAATTAGAAATATTACTTGAATTTTGTACCCACTGGGCGTGGATCAACATGGGTAGGTATGTAAATACTCCTATTGTAGAAATCTGAAATTGTTACCTACGGGTTGCTACGGATCAAATTGGTATAATATTCCTTTACATTTTCATAAAGATGTAAGTTAATTTAAAGTAATTATATTTGAAAATACTTACCAACATAGACGGTAGCTCCAGAACCTCCATGAAAAAGACCTGGGGTAGTCCACCATCGAAACCTTCGACGCATTCCACCAATAGCAATGCAGCGCTGTGGTTCACTATGGTGCAGTTCTGCAAAAGTATATCAAACAAGTTATTAATATTTAGGTTTCTTATTTGCAACTACAAAAAACCCTCGGCGCACGATGTGCTCAAACGCATGATTTTGCATCGTCACAATCTTTGAAGGATATCTGTCATTTTTAAACAACTCACACCTGCGGAATTTGAGTCATAATCATAACATATATGAAAGGGCTTGGCTAAATATTCATACAACAAAACCCAGAATCGCCAGCAACGAAATGTATATTAATGGATTTCTTCAGAACTTTTGTATTATTTACTCTTTGAAGTGTGTATTTTTAGAAAGTGTTTAATTTGTTATTCGTTTACTAAGAACGAAAATAACGTTCTTGGCGGGCGGAATGTTAAAGACAGTTTTTGTTGGCATTTTATAGATGTCGCTGTTAGTTCTCTAGAACGCACTATCGAGATGTTCTTGTGAAAACTATATAGAGACCTATACAATAAAGCCTCGTCAGTTCCTCAAACAAGACAAAAGTGGTATTATTTATAAGTGGTAGTATAGTCAGTTCAGGGCCTTTTCATGTAGTCAGTCAAAATATAGCAATGAAAAGGCCCTGAACTTGCTAACTACCACTTTACTTCTTTGTAAATAATACCACTTTTCACTTGTATGAGAAACTGATAAGCCTTTATTTCATAGGTCACTATATACTTTACAAGTAAACATATCATTAGCGAGTTCTAGTAACTAACAGCGACATCTATCGAAGGCCAAAGAAAAGTGTCTTTTCTCAAACATGCTAGGAAATATGTCAATTTCTTTCAAAAACAATCCAGAAAGTTTGACATTGTCTGTGATTTTGTAATTTCTGAACGATTTCTTTTTACACCAGCAATGAATTCCAATACAACTTTTCTGGCGCGATATCGAAATCGTTCAGAAATTACAAAATAAAAAAGAATAACTCCAAATCCACATCTTGACTTAGTAATCAGTAAAACAACTTTTTATATCAAATTACTATAAAATAAATTAATATCTTTATAATTTCCTAGCATTTTTTTGAGAAAAGCACTATGTAAGCCTCGGGGAAAATGACTTTGCCAGACTTGTATTTAAAGTCCTTGCCTGCGGCTCGGACTTCAAACTCTACTCGTCAGTCAACGTCTTATTTTCCATCCTCGTCAACAACCTACTATTAACATTCCGCCCGCCAAGAACGTTATTTTCGTTCTTAGTAAACGAATAACAAAAAAAATACACTTTCTAAAAAAACTAGACTTCGAAAGAGTAAATAATGCAAAAGTTTTGAAGAATTCAGCTCCCTTGATCTTCTTTTGTTTAATCCAAAAGTGTAATTCTTCAACTATCTTGTAAATTACTCCAAAAGTCTTTTCTTTCATGAATATGCTCCCGTACATTTGTCCCATCTTCGAATTTAAGTGGACTGCATATTGGTTTAATCCAGGACAAATGTCTTACAAGGTTCGCATATTGTCTTTTGGTTATATTAAAAAAAAATCAAAACGTTCTTGTCAAGGCGACCAATGATTTGTGCCGTGCTGTATCTTCAAGGTTGTTTTGCCATTTTCTTTTCCATTCTGCCAGTACTCTTAATATCTTTACTAATTTGAACAGTTCTTTTTCTGTCTTTCCTTTCTAAATATTGCTTAACAAAACATTCCTTCTTTGGTTCATTCTATTGCTTTTCTTCTTTACGAGTTTGAACAGTTCTCATCTGTCTTTCCTTCACTAACTTTCCATTTCATCATTCATGTTGTATGAAGCTCTCCAGAACTTCGATTTGCAATTATTGAATAAACCTTGCGATACATATTTGTTTACAGCCTCCGCCCACCTTCGAACTTTCCGATGTTCGAATTTCTTTTTGTTTGTTTGAAATTTGACAGTGTATGCGACTGCCAGCTTGGCTTGTCAGCTTGGTGGTTTGGTGAGTCCTCAGAAGTGGTAAGTAAGTAAATAAGTTTGTAGTTCTGTGTTCAGTCCAGTGGCTTCTTTGAAAAACGAGTGTCCTCCAAATTCAGAATATCTTGAATATTGAAAGGTTTGCTGCGATTGACTGCTGTTTCTATAGCAGTTCTTCTTTGTCTTCTTTCCGTCGCTTCCGTTGCCTTATATTTATGTGTTGCTCTTGCGTTCTGTTTCGTTACTTCATGTCACATGCTATAAGATCCTTTGAAAGAGTGTGGTGTGATGTGCGGGTTTCGAATGCCTTCTGGACTCTTCTTGTCCGTCCGCGTATTCTCCACCCTAATATGCAGCATGTGTATAGCCGACAACTGATGTGACAGTATAGCCACCACCAGTATACATGCACACTACAATCAACATAAGTATGACCAATAACCAACGAGCCTCTGATATATTTTTTTACGGTGCAACACTCTTTCATTTTTTACAGTTAATCAATTTTGCTAGCACGACCTTATGCGTCTGAAACCTTTGTGCTCTAGGCTTAGGCGCTTGCTCTTGGTCTCCGCCCACCTTCGAACTCGATACACTTCGTGTTCGAAATATTTTTTTTTCTCGTAACGTAGGCGGTGTTTTTTTGTAAAGTCCACGAATCCAATCCCAGCGCAGGCTCTTCGTCATCGGCGCGGCGGTTGCTTTGTAGCGCGGCGCAGCCAAAAATCGGCCGCGGCGTATGTATCGGCGCTTGGTTCAGCGGCGGCACGACGACAGCGCGGCCAAAAAATTCGGCGGCGCATGACTGCGCGAACAAAAATCCGCGACCGCATGGCGGCGCGGCTGGGCAAAAATCTTGATAGCCTTCTGACTTCAGGCCAGCTTCCAGTGGTTCGGAAGACTTTCACTCGCGGCGGATTTCGCGCTCTTCCACTTTGCGCTGATCCGGTACGACAAGGACCATGAAAAGGCCCTGAACTTGCTAACTACCACTTTACTTCATCATTTTGTAAATAATACCACTTTTCACTTGTATGAGGAACTGATGAGCCTTTATTTCATAGGTCACTATATACTTTACAAGTAAACATATCATTAGCGAGTTCTAGTAACTAACAGCGACATCTATCGAAGGCCAAAGAAAAGTGTCTTTAACAGTATAGATATTTAATTACAAAAATATACACGGTCCTAACCCATCTAGTATAGAAAATATTAGATGAAATAGATATCTTATGCGAGAGGCTCGTCCAGTGGTTACTCTTACCCCAAGTATATCTTGTAGTTAGTTGTAGTAGGATGACAAATACGTACATAAAATATATTCGTGTATCTGGTAAAATGACAACTAGGATAAATATGTTTGATTCAAAGATAAAATATATTATAAAATATCTTGGATGACTTTGCTAAATGTTTATACAACAAAAACACAGATTCTACTGGAAGGAAATGTGTGTTCACAGTATGTAAAAAAAACAACTGCGAATATTCTACTGGAACGAAATGTGCGTACACAGGATGTAAAAAAATCAACTACAAATATTTTCAGGGGTGAACCCGCCCATGAAACTGAACAACTTTCACCAAAGAACAAAGGTCGAAATATTTTTAAAAAATTGGAGCTTCCATACACATTGACTCGGTCGGCTGGTTTGAGGAGGTCCTAACGTTTTTTCATTTTTCGACCTATGTTCTTTGGGAAAGTTGTTCAGTTTCATGGTCTGTTCACCCTGAAAATATTTGTAGTTGATTTTTACATCCTGTATGCACATTTCGTTCCAGTAGAATATTTTTGTGTATAAACATTTTTGGTACATTTAGCAAAGTCATCCAAGATATTTTATAATATATTTTATCTTTGAATCAAACATATTTATCCTAGTTGTAATTTTACTGGATACACGATTATATTTTATATACTTATTTGACATCCTACCTACAACTGAGTGCAAGATATACCTACTGGGGGGCAAAAGTAACCACTGGAACTGAACCATCTTCTCGTATATTTTATCTAATATTTTCGATACTAGATGGGATAGGACCCTGCTTATTTTTTTTATTATTTAGCTGTACTCTAGTGAACCCATTTATATACATTTTGTTCCTGGCAAAACTGGGCATTTTTTTGGCCAAAACCTTTGACAAATACTTAGAAAAAAAATAATCATGTCATATTTCAACAAATATTTTTGATTGTATACCTACAACAGCGTTCGGTGCGGCCGGATGGCAAAATTATGACTCGCAATTGCCAATATTTTTGTGTAGTATGATAAAGTGTACGTTTGATGTAATTTAAGTAATGTATGTTTGACCCAGGTATGGTATATTAGAAATTCAGATAAAGAAAGTAGCAACCCGAGAGTGTAGGCATAACAGCTCTGAAGAAGGGGCGAGCTGTCTTTCTGTAAATTCTCTATTTTGTGCTAGTATCACAAATATATTATTACAATTTGACGCCAAACAGCTGAAAAGGCATCACGTTGTTATAAAGTAGCCTTGGGCCCAAGCTCCACAAAGTAGACGTGAGACGTAAGACGTGCGAAATTGCGACGCTTGAAACTGTTTCCGAAACAGGAGAGACAAAGCTACGCACCTGAGAAGCGCTTCGCATCGATGACGATCACTTGTCTGACAGATGTCATGTTGCGCGTCGCATCACGCCTCTATTCTATGGCGCTTGCCCCCTAAGTTAGCGGTATGTATGTACATCAACGACTAGGCTGTACGTAACCTATTAAGATCGCATGTTAACACAAAATGACCAGTAGACAGGCAAAGTGCTACTTAAGAATAATGCACAATAATGAAAGTAAGATTAGGTACTTCAATAAAGTAGGTAATTTAAAAATACCAACCTTTTTTTTATAAATTGTGATTGGTTGATACCCGTTGCATTAAATTACAGCAGCAACTCATGGTAATTATAAATTACAACAGTAAAAGAAAATCTGTGAGTAATTTGTTAATTACAAATTACATAAGTCCTGGTCCTTAGTATTAATATAACTAGAAGATAGGTGGAGTTTGGAGTTAGAGTTTAAATAGCTAGACAGCAAAATACAACAACATTTATATAGACACCCTGTTTAACATATTTATTACACTAGATAGTGATCTACTGAAATACTAGGTGTTAAAATATCTAGTTGGTCTTGCTTGCTTACTATCACACAATCATCATCACCTGTTTGCCCTTATCTTAATTCAGTTGGGGATGACGCAACATGGTTTGTTACAGCACAAAATCATGTAACAAAAGGGTTTGGCGATGTTATATGACAAGGTGCCTGCCTGATGTTAACACTCTTTGGGATTGCTATTGTAGGTGTTATCACCGTCAGCATGCGGTTGACTATAGACGACAGATATTAATCAGCCCAGGTCAAAAACTACGTTGCTTTTTACGAAACACCCTGAGTGGACTAGGGGTGGCAGTATACTTTACCGCTACCACATGGCTCTATCACGCGAAACGTATGTATATTTGCCACTTTGTAGTCCATAAAAAGTATACATTTTGATCCAGGTCGTGTCGCTACAAAGTCAAGCGTCTAATGAAGACATGACAACATTTTGCCACGCAAAGTAGGAATATGTATGCTAATGTTTTGGACACTGGACTATGTCGAGAAACACGCGCAACGTTCGTCCGTGCGTTATTTTTCAGTTGCGTAACGCGTGAGTTAGGACAATACGAACTTTGACCTCATTCTCCAAATACAGGGTTATTTTTTAGTCAGTGCGCAAACTTTGCAGAGTGTTTCTACTCGTGATTCTGAATAACTTTTACTATGGGGCCACCTGCGAATTCAGTATTTCTCATACAATAGCCAAATCCTTTGCAACACGATCTTGTGTTCAACAAAACGTGTTGCGCCGACCCCAAGTAATTGGGATAAGGGCAGGAAGATGATGATGATGAGGTACGACACGGTTTATTTCAAACGGTTTGACAGACGTATCCGTCGACGCATCGTAGAGCGATGTACAGCGCTACCAGATTAGTCTGTCAAACCGTTTGACATAAACTGTATTTGTATGAAATAAGGTGAAAATTCGCATGTTCTTCACGTACCTGCCGTGTGATGTTGGCTTCACCAGGCTTCACCCCAATTCTACCCGTGGGTGTCGTGAAAACGACTAAGGGATATTCATCCAGGGAATGGGCAGCAGCGTTCCCTGTCAAAACAATATCTTGCACTGCACTCGCCAATCCGCCTGCCAAGCGTGGAGAGTATGGCATACCACACGATAGTGGATTGTTGTGGCTGTTATGGTTTAATGTACCTATGCGATAGCGCTGCGTCATAAAAACGCACAAAGAGGACCTTACGCGTGTTTTTCGCCTAAGTTACTACGTTCCCTCTACGGCAGCCATGTTTGAAAAGAGCTTTCTAATTACCATAAGCTTGTCTCCATTTCCATACTATGTTTTGTACCGAATATTCTAGTTCTAACCGGATTAAACATACTAGCTTTTTGTGTCTCCGGGGACTTCACATTTGACTGGTCATATGTTGCAACTGTTTAAATGAAGCACTTACTTGTGTTAGTAATGTCAGTTTTGAAATTCACCACTGCAAAACCATGCAACTTTTTCCTTGGTAGTAAACTATGATCCAAAACGAAAGTAAACCAAAACTGCTCGTGGTTTAAGAACTACCAGAGTGGTCAATTTAGCGTGTGGTGCCGGCTTAGAATAGCATCACTCCATTTCTAACCGTGGGTGTCGTAAAAGGTGACAAACGTATGGATCCAGGGAAAAGGCAGCAGCGTTCCCTGTGAATATCTTCAACACCTTGCACTGCGCTCGCCAATCTGCCAGCCAATCGTGGTGAGTATGGAAAAACCCCCTATTTTGGGAGATCCATGTCCAGCAGTGGACTGTTGTGGCTGCAGTAGTAGTACTCGTAGTAGAGTGGTGAATGAATGATTCTGGTTGGAAAATCCTGGACAATCAATTTTACGACGAAACTTTGTTTGGGCTCTTAGGTAGGCAAACATACTTAAATACCTCACCACTGAGGCCGTGGGGGAAGCACAAAGAAGGTCAAAATTATCGATATCGAATTTAGTACATAAAAATTCTCGAAAAACATAACCCTCCTTCTTCGGCAGTCGTGTTAAAAGAGAAATTACGATAGAACATTTTGTTACAAGAATTTCCATTGTTTACTTGACCTAATTTGCAGTAAAGCTAGTGAACACAATGAAAACCTGCTGGGATTCGAATCTGAGACCGCAGTGCCGCTGAAACTTTGTGGTTTAGGAATCGCAAATTTTGCCGCCGGCTAGCTCGCCTGGTGGGTGGTCCAGATATTTTAGGAATGCTATTTTTTGAACGAAAAAAGAGGAAAGTTTTTCTGTTTTACTAGGAGTTTTTCAAAATTACATCATTAGCTAAGATCTTAAAAGTTCTTTAAAATGTAAACGAAAGATTGTAAACAAAACAAAGTCTACGCTACTGCGTAGCGGAATGCTACGTTTCTCGCAGCGAATCAAAATGTTGCATTATTTTGCATAGTATGCTTTAGTGGTTCAAATCTTTATGTTGTCCTAAACTCCCTGGAACACTGTTTAGTTTCACGGGCTGTTTCATCTTTAAAAATATTTTTTCCAATATAATGAGTATCTGATTTTAAATTTGCATTTCTAACCGCAGCTGTTTCCGGTCTAAAAACTCACAGCACGATAATTCGCGGAAACACAACAACGTACCACAAAATAGGAAACAGTGAACGGGCGCCTTTACAGATGGTTCACTCAATACTAGCAACGATTTTGACGCTTTCTAGCTTTAACTGGAAATAACTAGAATCTCAAGAGAACTCAAGGTAACTAAGAATATTTTCCACAAAAGTCATATTTCTTGGATTAAAATTGGCTCACAATCATACGACGTTCTTGTATCAGATTTAGCTGTCATTATATTCTTCTACTCTGAGATTTTTGACAGTAGCAACCCTGGCTGTGTAACAATTGACAATCGCGAAAATCCTAAACAGTGTCCAGTGAACCATCTGTATACTTACTCTGTTTTGTTAACGTACCATAATTTCGGCTAATAGCGAAAACAGAGTGCATTGTGTGAAATGGAATGGAATTAAGTAAGCTATGAAATTATTATCAGATCTACTGTCTGGCGTACGCTGCTGGTGGTAGTTAACTAAATTACGTAAGTAGTACTACTACTCCTAAAAACAATAGGTACCTACCTAAAATACATGGAAATATTTAAAAAACAGCAGTATGACTCAGACAATTTTCCCCGAGGAACATAGGCTGCAACATAGGGAAAAAAAATATCTATGTAGATGACTCTATGGAGTATCGAGTTTTATGGGAAATCGGATTTCATCATTTCAGCAGAGTAATTTCTGTCTAATCAGTGCATTTTTTTAACAAAGTTCCTTACCAGCAGAAACGACTCTAAACACACAAAGCGATTAGTGTTTCCTCAAAGTGTTGCTCGCTGTACCATAGTGTTTGTCCGCAGTCGGTGTTTAGCACAGTGTAGACTTTTTGTAAGCATCTTTTTCGTTGTAGAACGATGCGTATTACAGTATTTTTCAAGTTCAAGAAACTATCGCAAACAGCTGTCGCGCAGTGTTTCATAGTACAAGTGACAGAAATTGTCAACCTTTGGTGCATTTTAAAACAAAATTACATACCAACATAAATCCTTATGCATGCTAAGTCCAGTTAGACTGATAGCAAAATAAATCCTTACCAGCAGAAACGACTCTGTAGACACAAGGCGCCTCCTGTTTCCCCACTGTGTTGCTCGCCGTACACTGCACGGTACCGAAGTGTTTGTCCTTAGTCGGTGTGTAGCGCAGTAAACATTCACTAAGCTAAGTTACGATAAAGAACGATGCGTATTACAGTTCTTTTCAAGTTCGCGGAAGTATCGCAAACAGGCTGTCGCGCAATGTTTCATAGTACAAGAGCCAGAAATTGTCAACCTTTGGTGCATTTTGAAACAAAATTACATACTAACATAAATTCTTGTGCATGATTTGTCCGGTTTTACTTATACAAAAATAATCCTTACCAGTACACACGACTCTGTAGACACAAGGCGCCTCCTGTTTCCCCACTATGTTGCTGGCTGTACACTGCACGGTACCGAAGTGTTTGTCCTTAGTCGGTGTGTAGCGCAGTAGACTTTCACTAAGCTACGTTCCGACAAAGACCGATCTGTATCACAGACTTTATGACGCGCGCGAAACTATCGCAAACAGTTGTAGCGCAGTATTTCATAGTAGAAGTGATAGAAGTTGTCAACCTTTAGTGCATTTTAAAAACAACTTACCAGCAGAAACGACTCTGTACACACAAGGCGCCTCCTGCTTCCCCACCGTGTTGCTCGCTGTACACTGCACGGTACCGAAGTGTTTGTCCTTAGTCGGTGTGTAGCGCAGCGTAGACTTCTACTGAGCAGTTTTATGATAGAAAACGATATGAACAACTTTGGTTACATTTTGAAACAAAATTACATACCAGCAGAAATATACCTAATACATGCCTTCGTCGGATTGTACTGATCGCAAAAAGTACTTACCAGCAGAAACGACTCTGTAGACACAAGGAGCCTCCTGTTTCCCCACAGTGTTGCTCGCTGTACACTGCACGGTACCAAAGTGTTTGTCCTTAGTGAATCAAAGTGTATGTAGACTTTTAGATAAAGAACAATCCGTATCACAGTCTTTTTCAAGTTCAAGAAACTATCGCAAACAGCTGCCGCGCAGTGTTTCATAGTACAAGTGATAGAAGTTGTCAACCTTCGGTGCATTTTGAAACAAAATTACATACCAGCAGAAAATCTAATGCGTCAAGCTTAGTCGGGTTAAAGACAGATAGAATAGAAAAATATCCTTACCAGCAGAAACGACTCTGTACACACAAGGCGCCTCCTGTTTCCCGACTGTGTTGATGGCTGTACACTGCACGGTACCGAAGTGTTTGTCCTTAGTCGGTGTGTAGCGCAGCGTAGACGTGTACCCACTGTTTGTGAACTGGCTGCGAAAGAACGGGAATGTAAATATTTGTGCGGGTGTTCCGTTCGCTGATATTGTTTTGCAAGATATGAAACGAGAACTTTTCGTGTATTAAGGAAGGTTCGGTCGTAACGAAGGAATAAGTAATTTATTGCCGGTATCCGTAAAAATAACTATGAAGCGTGCTACGAAGGTATTAAGGCTTATAAAGGGAGGATAGCGTCTAGAAAGAGCCATGAAAGTAGTTTTGATCTACTGATCAAAACTGGGAGTGGTGGCAAGCGGGCATCACCCCATTTTTGGCACCAATCTTAGTTTTGATCATTGGGTCAAGGAGCACTTTTATGCCCTTTTTCAGCTTTATTGACTGATGTGCAAAATTGAGAACGGTAATCTCCTTGTTAATAAATAAGTCCTTTGTTAGGTACTAAATCACGGCCGTACGAAAATCCATACTAATATTATAAATTCGAAAGTAACTCTGTCTGTCTGTCTGTCTGTCTGTCTGCTACGCTTTCACGCCTAAACCACTGAACAGATGTTGATGAAAATTGGCATGAGCATAGATAATAACATGAGAAGGACATAGGCTACTTTTTCCAGTGAAATTCCGTTGGAAAATTAAAATCCAAATAACGATTTATTCAGACGCTAAAACAACCTACAGAAAGAAAACACACAAGTATTCGTGGTTGATATTGCTCTGCATTTTGTCAGCGCTCAAAAAGATAGTAATATACTTAGGTATCATCAAGATCTTGCTACCAAAAAGCTTTGCATGTTAATTTGTCCGAATGCATAGTTTATGAAAAATGGGAGGATGAATGCCTACGTAGGTATCAGAATGGCCATCGCGCGCCATATGAAACATACTAAACGCATCAGAACCTTCTTTTAACACAAAAAAGGAGTTTATAGGACGCCAAGTGACACTCGCAATCCATATCCATACTTCCATACTATACTCATACAATTATATAGTATACAGGGTGGATCATAAAGTGACGTCAATAAAAATAAATTAGATTCCTCGCATTTTGGGATATTCCGACCCCATGTATGTTCCGCGATTATTTTTAGTTTCCGAGGTATTCAATTTTTAAAGTTGTATTAGCTCGAATGGCAGATTTTTTTTCTTTTTTTGTACGCAAAAAAGTATAAATCATAAAGATTAGGTATGCTATGAAATCAACAATGCTGTCCGTCTGTCTGCTACGCTTTCACGCCTTAACCACTAAGCGAATAGACAACGAAGGTTTGGAGTACCTGATGTAGACCACCAGGTGCACCAACAGGAGCCCAGCTAAACTATAAGGGATACAGATATAACTCCAAAACAAAAGTTGTTCAGGTTGATGGGACGTTTCTGCTTTGAATAGACAACGAAGGTTTGCAGTACCTGATGTAGATATCAGGTGCACCATAGGTGCCCAGATGAACTATAGAAACAAAGATATGACTCTAGAGCAAAGTTGTTCTGCTTGATAGGACGCTTCTGCTGGTGAAAAGATATCGAAGGTTTGGGTACCTGATTAGCAAACCATCAAGCACCAACAGGAGCCCAGCTAAACTATAAGGGATACAGATATAACTCCAAAACAAAAGTTGTTCAGGTTGATGGGACGCTTCTGCTGGCAAATAGACAACGAAGGTTTAGAGTACCTGATGTAGACCACCAGGTGCCGGCAGAGTAGAATAGCACCACCCCCTCTCTTCCCGTGGGGGTCGTAAGAGGCGACCGAGGGATAAACCCTACTCAAAAAGCCAGCCAACCGTATGGTGGCGGTTAATCCACCACAAAAGCATTCCCAAGGAGGTAGACGTCTGGTAGGTGGCCGGTCGTAAAATTCAGCCAAATCCTTTTGCAACACGATTTTGTGACGTGTGTCAACGAAACGTGTTGCGCCGACCCCAAGTAATTGGGATAAGGGCAGGAAGATGATGTAGACCACCAGGTGCACCACCAGGAGCCCAGCTGAAATATAGGACATACAGATATGAATCCAAAGCAAAAGTTGTTCAGCATGATGGAACGCTTCTGCTGGCATCTGTTGGCAATGCAACTATGGCTTGAAAAATGTATTTTCAACATTGATTATTTGGTAAGGAAATCTGAATTTTGAACAGGTTTAAGGAATGAAACGATACGAAGTTCGCGGGTACCAGCTAGTATCTTATATTTAACAGCTGTCAAACCCAAAATATTAGAAAACATGTCATCAAATTAAAATAGATCTTATGTCATAGACTTACCATGATTTTGACAACTATCAAATATGTCATATTCGATCACCGTACTGTATTTAGTATTAGCACAGAGTAAACTTTATACAATTTGCTTTTCATGTCGTAATTTACATTTGAATCCACGCATATTTCAGAATACCTACTAAATAACTTTTAGTGTAAATATTCACATTGGCAAATGCATTCCGGGAAATTCGGAATGGTGATTGACAAACGGATAATTAATTTAATTATTTAGGTAGGTAAATGGGATAAGCTCTACATTTTGAACACTGTACCTCACAATTCAATTATTACAAGAATCCTTGCTTGTTGACATTCTAAACAACCAAATATGTAGAGAAACCAAAATTTTGAGTAGGACTCAAAGGAATGACCTAGATTTTTGTTTTTAACACTTTGTAAATTTTCCGTGTAACTCTTTACATTTATTATTATGACTACATACGTATCCTACTAATATTATAAAGGCGGATGTTTGTGTGTGTGTTTGTTACGACATCACGCTAAAACGGCTGGTTAGATTGACATGAAATTTTGCACAAATATAGAAAGTATCTAGAATAAAACATAGGCTACTTTTTACCACAGGAAAATGTCTTATTCCTACAGGATCACGCATAATCAATATTTTTGCAAAGGTGGCGTGACTGAGCCGATTCGCGTTTAAACGTTTTCGCTGAAAACTAACAGCGACATCTCTTGGTGATAATGCTTTTCCCGCGGAATAATAGGTTGCAGCAGGTGAAACCGCTGACGGGCAGCTAGTAATATAATAAATAACATGTACTTGATTGTACCAGTTTGTCAAAATTTATCAAAAAATCTCTAAACGTTTGCCATTAAAACGAAAGTTTCCGAAAAGGTAAAGTTAGGCGATATACTATATTTTTTAAGAAACTTAAAACAATTTTAAAACATGGAAACCTTCTTTTCTCATAAATAAACTGCTTAGTATTCAAGTATTCCGCCATCTTGAGGACGCTGCCAAGACAAAGTCTATCCAGTCCCCTTTGGTTATTCAAAGTTTGCGGACAAACTTATGTTTCTGAATGAACTTCAAGATTTTAACTACTTCCCTTTTCTGTAAACAAAGTGCTTTTTGATTTAGCCTTTTACGGAAACAAGTTCAAGTCTTATGAGTCTTGAAAATAAAATCGAGTCTGACATTGGTGTTTGTTTCGGAATATGTTGCTAATAGCTTTTATAACCCGGACCTCACTTATTGTCCAGTCGCAAGAAAAGACATATTGCAGAAACATCATTGATTATTAAATTATCAAACGAACAAGGATAACTCATATTTATTATTATAACGACTAACAGTTCCAGGAACAGATCCCGGCGGGCCGTGCTGACTTGCGCGAGCGACCTGTCGGACTCCCGAAGATGATTCTCGTATTGCATCGAATCGTTGAAACTCTATAAGCCTCGACTTAAAATAACAAGGTCAGTCGTTATAATTATAAATAACATCATTGATGCAAACAAGTTTCGACTTTGTCTTTTTCTTCTATTCTTCTCTCTTTATGTGCAGCAGTCGTTCAACGACCCTATACTCCACTGTCTCTCCTTCCGAGTCTAGTTAGTTTAAATAGAACAAGTTTACCTTGAACCAATCTCCGTCTGTTTTCTAGAACTAAAGACAGGTTTAGCTGAAGCAGATGGTAGAGAGTTGTAGTCTGCCACTAGCACTAGCTCACCTGGATCCGAACTCGGTTTGTTCTCCAGAACTATTGCAGGTCCAGCTAAAGCTGGTCGGTGAAGAGCTGGAGTCCACCCTGCAATGTAATATAACTGTCTCTTCCTTAAGAGCTCCTTTGGTTTGAACAGGTTTAACCAGTTTACCTAGATCCCAGCTCCGTTTGTTCTCCAGAACTATTGAAGGTCCAGCTAAAGCTGGTCGGCGGAGGGCTGGAGTCCACTGCGCAATGTAATTCCACCGTTTCCTCCTTGAGAGCGCCGAAGACTTCACCTCATCAGAGATCTTGCAATTGGGGCGTCTGGTGGAGAAAGAATGTAGGTTAATACTGGCACTCGATATTTTTATGAAACGAAGTACTAAGTGTAAGGACGGTATACCGAAAACTTGGAAAAAATAACTTTACCTATGATGATTGAAAAGTTGTTTGAACTTCCATTTTTGTTTGAATTATATTTTATGTTGAATTATAACTTTATGTTCTTCAAAGAAACTTGTTCAGTTTCAGAATTTGATACATCTCTGAAAAGTTTTCAGTGGTTGTTCTTTACACCCAGTGCCTAAATACACAGAAAAGCACAAAAAGTCAATACTGAGGTCAAACAGCCACACAGAAAAAGATCAATCGTTCGCAAAACCTGTACCTGCACCTCTTTGATATGGCATCAGAACGATCCTTTTCATGCACTTTTCACGGAATTTGTTGCTTCCTATCGCTTTTTCCATGCCTTGCTTTACATAGAGATTTTCAAAGGGGTTACGATCTAAGTGCCAATTTTAGTCAAGCTTCGATTCATCCAAGCTGAGCATCCAAGAAACCAGAAGTTTGAAATCTTTCGCGGCCGAATTTCTTCGTCCTTTTTCCGGATAAGCCTATTTTCGATAACAAAGAAACTTTTCCTCATCAAAATTATTATCCTATTTAAACTTCAACGTCAATATGGTTTCCCGCCTAATTTATAGCTAAGATAATGTTGACGCGACAGTGACATTGATTGAACGATATTTAGTAGAATGGGTATCCTGTTACACCCAGGTACCGTCACCATCATACCCACCTACCAATAAAGGGATCACGTTACACTAGTTACTCCCCATAACTGTTTGGCCAATCAGAACAAAAATTAGGGAAACGGCGCGTGGGTCGCCTATACAGCAGATGGTTAACTCAGTAGTTCTAGCGACGATTTTGTCGCTTCTGACTTTAACTAGAAATAACTGAAATCTCAGGAATTTACAAGGTGGTTGCAACGAACGTCATATTTCTTGGATTAAAATTGGCTCTGAATCATATGATGTTTTTGTATCAGATTTTGCTGTTTTGATATTCTTATACTGTTACTGTGAGATTTTTGACAGTATCAACCCTGGCTATTTAATAAGTGACGATCGCGATAATCCTAAATAGGGTCTAATGAACCCCGGAGGAACCTTTTATAAAACTGTCTATTTGTGACCAGGATAAGTTGAACCCTTACATGTATTTCGCAGGTGCTGCTATAGTACTTTCATTTGAAAACGGGTTTGTTGGATTCTCTCTTTGAGCCATCAATTTTACTGAGTTGCGGTCATTATGCTGTTTACGCAACTGTTCCGAACTACGGAAATAAAGTAGCAAACCGGAGAAATAATGGCGCCACTCGCTACTGTGCCTTTTTCTGTGATTGGCCGAAAATGTGTCAATGTCAAAGTTTAGTTTCATCTTATTTGTTGCCGTTGTTACTTCATTTAGGCAGTTCTGCCTGCTATCTGCAGTAAGCTTTGATTTACCAATGATATTACGGGGTGTAGGGACAATAACGAGAACTTTGCAAGCGTGTTCAGACCATGAAACTGAACAACTTTCCTATGGAACGATTGGTGGTAAACGGTTTTTTTTACTTCCCTTACAAAATCAGTCAGCTGATCGTGAAAGTATGGGAGATAATTTTGTTTTCGTTTACCACCATATTTGTTCCATGGGAAAAGTTGATCAGTTTCATGGTCTGACTGAACACGGCTGCAAAGTTTTCATTGCTCTTTCCTAACACCCTGTATTTAGCTTTAGTAGTAACTCGTCAGAGAAAATAATCTAATGTAAGTAACTCGGCAAAAACGTGAAAATTCTTACTTAATCAAAGAATTGTCTTAAAACTAAAAAAGGATATCGAAACTTCAGCAAATACAGCTAATCGAATCATCTTCGAGGAGCCAACAAGAAAATTGCTTTCAAATCCTTTGACGCCCTCCGCGAACGTGTGCACAAGATTTTACAAAGACTTAGGTGAATCACACACTTAACGGATAATAGATACTGCGATTTTTGACAACCATAACTATTCTGTGGCTGCAAAAACTTCCCCCTTTTGGGGGAGTATTAGACTTGCCTACTCATAACGCTTGCAGAATATTGCGAAACTGGCTAACGCTTAAAGAAAGGCGAAGAACACGCTACGTCGGTTTGTGTGTCGTTTGTTCCATTTTCCACCTTATTTTATAAGCGAATATGGTTTATGTCAAATGATTTGACAGACAACGCAGCGTTGTGCGATGCCGTTTGACACAAACCGTATTCATATGCGCAGGTAGGGTGGAGAATCGAATGAACGACGCACAAACCGACGTTGCGTGTTCTCTCGCCAAACTGGCTAACAACGGTGTGCAAAGTGGTCACAGAAAATGCTCATTCGTTGAATTTACCTCTACATTGCTTTTTAATACAACTACGGGTAAATGGAGTGAAGCCAAGGCAAGCCAGCATCACCCGTCACGGAACGGCGATTCGTGACAGCCAACATACGTGTCACCATGTATAATGACAACCTCTGCCTCTGTATAATGACAACCTCTAATAGCCGAAATGCGGCTACATGTGTCATGAAGTCATGATCCGGTATTTGTATGGGATTTTGTAAACTCCTTGCGTCACGAAGCCGGATCCAGCAAAACACCAGTAAATCTTGCGGTGAGTATGACACCCGCCTTATCCAGCTTATGGGGTAAAAGATTTCCCGACTGTGGTAAGATTTCCTGCGGTTGATTACCTGAGTTTTTAAACCGCCTCGAGGCTTTTTCTACTTGCTAAACGACTTGAGGAAAGAGTTTAGAAACTTTCGTTCTCGATGCAGATTCTAATCGGTCTGTCAGATATAGAAAGGATTCAATTAAAATTTCTTCGCAAGAAGGAGTATCGATTTTTGTTGTTTAAAAAGATTCTCGATATAACCTTGAAAGTAAATTTTTCCATTTGACATGTGCCTTGACTGTGCCAAGCAAGGACATTTTCCTATTGCTTGAAAAACTACGCGTCAAAGTGCTTATAGTTTGGTAGTGGTAAGCAAGGACACTAACATTTGTGTTACAAAAACAATACATTGAAATGTCTGTATTACGATTAGCAACACCTACATCTGACTTTTAAGGATACATAATTGCTCCACCACAAAGTAAGTATTGGCTATTTTGTGGCTCCACTCTCTCTGTTGAATGCGTGGCATTGTCACCAGCTGCTGCCATATTGACCTTCTGAAGCACCAAGCAGTGGTCGCTTAGAATGATTCTTTGGCTGGATCTCTTGATATGTTCCTCATATCTGACTTTTAGAGACTCAATGTTGAAATGTTTATATTGCGGCAAGCATGGACGTGTGCATGCAAACCAATGATCTGAGATGTCCATAATGTAGTAGCTAACACTTACATCTGACTTGTAAAACAGTGTTGCTTGAAGCTCCCCTTTGCTGTTGAATGCGTGGCAACTGTAGTCCCCAGCAGCTGATCTCTTCACATTCGGAAGAACCTAGCTATGGTCACTCAGTACGATACATCAGCTCTGGTTGTGCTAAGCAAGGATACTTACATCTGACTTGTAAAGACATAGGGTTGCTTGAAGCTCCCTTTGCTGTTGAATGCGTGGCAACTGTAGTTCCCAGCAGCTGATCTCTTCACGTTCTGAAGAACCAAGCTCTGGTCACTCAGGATGATGTCTTGGCTTTGTTTGTGCTTAGCAAGGATACTCACATCTGACTTGTAAAGACACAGGTTGCTTGAAGCTCCCCGCTGTTGAATGCATGACAACTGTAATCCCCAGCAGCTGCTCTCTTCACGTTCTGAAAACCAAGCTCTGGTCACTCAGGATGATGCCTTGGCTTGGGTTGTGCTGGATTTCTTGAGTCTGGAACAAATCTTCTGTCAATAAAATGGAAATGTTTGAATCTAATTGCTATTTCAAGCCTTTGAAGTGCAGTTTTGTTACACTATTATGGCTCTCTGAGAAGGCTGTGGAGAGTTAAGGTTATAGGAAAGGAAATGACTAGTATTGTTTGTTTTTATACTTACTGTCGTACAGATTTTAGTTCATTTAATTAAAATGTTTCAGTTCAAACTAAAAGTATTAAAAGTATAAAATAAACGATAAAGCCAGTTAAATGTATCAGAACATTTTTGGTACTTAGAATAATGTATCTCTAATAAAGTAACCTCCATACATTTCAGCACCATTTATCTACCCACATCATCAATTTATCCAAAAGCCTTTCATTACAGAAGATAGCCACTTATACTTATTATAATTCGGTCATTTGTCTGTTGGTCTGTTAGAACCTTTATTTATAAGGGCCGGCTAATGAGGAAAATATTTATGGAGGGTCTATCACACTTGAACCTCCCCCTTGATTCGGCTCTTAATATACAAGAGAGATGTATTTAATCAGTCCCATTTCTATTGTGTTGGGTCCGAATTATTTAGTAAAGTGAAATGGTGATTTAATTAATATCTAATAAGGTTTTTCTCTTATAGCATCTGAAGAATCTTTGCTTTTTCATTACCTGACTACTTTTGAAAAGTCTTTCTTATCTTCTGCATACCTTCATTTCTTTGACATTCTCAAATTAAAACTAGCTGGTGCCCGCAACTTCGTTCGCTCGGCAAAATGTACTTTTAAGTATATATTAAGTATAAATCTTACGAAGACACCAGACGAAATACACTTACCCTTTAAACCAGGACAGTCTGTGTGCTTTCGGGTTTGCCTTCACCAGGCACTGAAGTATACGTCATCGCCTTCCTTGATGTGGCCAGGGTTCAGGAGAACCCATCTTTAAGGTCACCATGGGGACATCTGGAAGATAAACCAGATATAAATTATACTGAATACGCTTGAAATGAAATAAAATAAAAAAGAATAAATACTTTACAGTAGACAACGTTGTGAACTACTCGATGTTGAATTCATAAACTATTTGCATAGGTCGAACGATTGTGTTCACATAAAATATATGCCGTTAAAAAGGAAAAACTATTTTAAAACCGCTGTATTTAGACAAGAATTATAAAACCTCTCATTAGTTATACGATATGTGGGCAGGAAAACGTTTCAAACACACTTGCTCAGAAGCCTTTAGAAACCAACCAACAACATTATCAAAACCATTGAGTTCTGAGAAAAACGTAGGAAAAATTTCATTAGTTACGTCTCGTGTTAGGTCTGAAACGTGATTCAAGAATCTCATTTTCATGACCCTATTTCAAAGTGGGTAGGCACCTAAGTGACAATAGGCAATTTCAAGAATCTGGCTCGTCCGTCTACCTTTCACGTTATGGCATTGTCGTCTGAAGCAAAGATTAGTACCTACCGACAGACAATGGTAAATTTTCAGACAGTTGTAAAACTCTTACACCGCACATCTTTTTATCAGTTGCGAATTCCTTTTAAAATTAACCTTGACGGACGATAGCAGCAAGTGGTTTCAAATTGCAATTTGTAGTATATTGTTTTATGGCTTTTAAGTATAAGTAGGCACTTTCAGAAGGCGCCCTGACTGCCGTCTTCCTAATTTGTACTTTTTAACCAGGCATTCTTTCATCAGCCCGAAGTAGTTTTTAAATTATCCTAGTAAGTAGGTACTTTAATCTCTAAAGATTTTTAAAGCTACTTATCTACTGAACTCATTTTGATTCGTTGATAAAATGTTTTTATGTTCGCAGACATTTATAACATTTTAACCGCAACAAACGGTACATCAGTTGTTTGATTCGAAGCTGATCTTAGCGCAGTGGAAGCAAATTAAAGTTATCTTAAAATCTAAAACTAAATGGTCGATCAGCCTCGAACAACATTTGACTACGATTCGTAGTGCTCTTTACTATAGCTAAATAAAATAAATTTAATGAGAGAATTCTGCTCCGGAAAGTTTCCG